>CM038675.1:866711731-866904231 GCA_021605145.1 Aegilops bicornis | reverse complement strand
ACTTTGGTAAAAAAAATGGCATAATAATCTTGGTTACCTCGAAAATGACCTAAACTTAGCTTATTTTCCTCGAAAATGACATAATAACCTTTCTTAGCTCCAAAATGACATATTTACATAGCAATATCATTCTTCATGCTAGCTTGAGCCCTTAACTAATATTCTGTTCCTCTCTCTCAGGCGCACCACCACAAGAAGCTTGTGCCAGGTCTGTTCGACCTCTATGGCATGGCCCATATGGCCCCGTACAAGAAGGCCAAGCCATTCACGGAGTCCGACCTAGATGATCCAGAGAGCTTCACCAACAAGACCTCCTACCACAAGCTTGTGAAGCATGCATACGAGGGGGAGGCGAGGAAAGGGGAGGACTTTAACCCAAGCCAGGATCCTTTTGATATAGAGCTGGTGATGATATCTGGTGGCGGGAGGTCCCATGGCTCTCTCGCCATTGGTGATGGACTGATATGTTGTCCTAAGACTCTCCCGCAGATCAAGAAGCGTCTGAGTAGCTCTGATCCTGAGATAACGCCTCGTGCACGGCCCGCGGAGATTGCCATGGCGGTTAGTTATACGGACTCTCTCACCTTTCCTTCATTACATTGTGTAAAAGGCCCGTCCGATGATTACAATGCTAACGAGGAGTGGTGTGTTGCAGGCTATTGTTGAGAAAGAGAGATTGAAGACGAAGGAGCTTTGTGGAGGAGGCAAAAAGGGAGGCACAAAGGGAGGCGGAGGAGAGGGAGAGGGAGATGGAGGAGAGGACGGCTAAGCTTTTGGAGGAGGAGAGGAACCAGAATGACAGCGCTAACGGGCCCTATACGAGCTCATCGTGGTACGTTTCTCGTGCATATTAGCCCAATCATGCACGTAATGTTCGCATTACTATCTAATATGACTGACTTGTGAGAACCAAATGTGCAGAGCTTGTGCGAAAAAAATGGTCAGGCCCCTCCGCCGATGCCCCAGATTGCTCCGGCGACCACCCTGAGTTTGATTTGAATGGTTGTTGCTTAGTACTATTCACATTTCAGTTTGCGAACTTGCTAATGAGACATTATGGGAAATGATCTTTGGTGCAGCATGGCTCCCGACAAGCATCGACCACTCCTTCTGCCAATGCCGGAACCCCGACCGCTCCTTCACCTCCGTCTGCCACTGGCGCAGCCCCAACCATTCCTACACCTCTCTGATAATGGTATCTTTCTTCTTAATTAGACTTGTGCGTAGACTTGTGATGGGTACTTGGTATGTCTTGACTTGTGCGTAGACTCCCCGGCAACGGCACCAGAAATCCTTCTTGCTACCTCTTGAGCATGCGTTGGTTTTCCCTTGAAGAGGAAAGGGTGATGCAGCAGAGTAGCGTAACTATTTCCTTCAGTTTTTGAGAACCAAGGTATCAATCCAATAGGAGGCCACACACAAGTCCCTCGTACCTACACAAACAAATAAGAACCTTGCAACCAACGCGATAAAGGGGTTGTCAATCCCTTCATGGCCACTTGTAAAAGTGAGATCTGATAGAGATGATAAGATAATATTTTTGGTATTTTTATGATAAAGATTAAAAGTAAAGATTGCAAAATAAACGGCGATAGAAATAGCTAGTTGACAGAAGATTAATATGATGGAAAATAGACCCGGGGGCCATAGGTTTCACTAGTGGATTCTCTCAAGATAGCATAAGTATTACAGTGGGTGAACAAATTACTGTCGAGCAATTGATAGAAAAGTGCATAATTATGAGAATATCTAGGCATGATCATGTATATAGGCATCACGTCCGCAGCAAGTAGTCCGACTCCTTCCTGCATCTACTCCTATTACTCCACACATCGACCGCTATCCAGCATGCATCTAGAGTATTAAGTTCATAAGAACAGAGTAACGCATTAGGCAATATGACATGTAGAGGGATAAACTCAAGCAATATGATATAAACCCCATCTTTTTATCCTCGATGGCAACGATACAATATGTGTCGTTTCCCCTGCTGTCACTGGGATCGAGCAACGCAAGATTGAACCCAAAGCTAAGCATTTCTCCCATTGCAAGAAAGATCAATCTAGTAGGCCAAACCAAACTGATAATTCAAAGAGACTTGCAAAGATAATCAATCATACATAAAATAATTCAGAGAAGATTCAAATATTGTTCATAGATAATCTTGACTCATCAACCCACAATTCATCGGATCTTGAAAAACACACCACAAAAAGAGTTACATCGAATAGATCTCAAGAAGATCGAGGAGAACTTTATATTGAGATCCAAAGAGAGAGAAGAAGTCATCTAGCTAATAACTATGGACCCGAAGGTCTGAGGTAACTACTCACACATCATCGGAGAGCCTATGGTGTTGATGCAGAAGCCCTCTATGATCGATTCTCTTCCGTGGAGCGCCGAAAAGGCCCCAAGATGGGATCTCACCGGTACGTAAGGTTGCGGCGGTGGAAATAGGGTTTCATGGTGCTCCTGGATGTTTTCGGGTATATGAGTATATATAGGCGAAAGAAGTCGGTCAGAGAGTTGACGAGGTGCCCATTTAGGGTGGGAGGCACGCCTCCACGCCTCGTGGCCTCCTCGGTTGTTTCTTGATGTCCACTCCAAGTCCTCTGGATCACGCTTTGTTCCAAAAATCATATTCTCAAGGTTTCATTCCGCTTGATATTCCTTTTCTGCTAAAACACCGAAATAGGCAAAAACAGCAATTTGCACTGGCCTTGGGTTAGTAGGTTAGTCCCAAAAATAATATAAAAGTGTATAATAAAACTCATTAAACATCCAAAACAGAATATATAATAGCATGGAACAATTAAAAATTATAGATACGTTGGAGATGTATCGGTGATTTACCATGATGTGGCGTGCACACTCCGATTCTCGGCGAGGCACACGGCCATCAACCACTTGTCGCCTAAATCGGCATTCAAGCTTCAGCAAGCGCCTACCACCCCCCTTCTGCCTTTGCCTCGTGACACCATTGCCTTCCCATCCAATTTGTTCCCGCGCCACCTGCACGGCGCCTCCGTGGTTATTCTGCCGAAGCTCCCTATCAACAACGCCATGAGCGGCAACCAGAATGTGGGCAGGCGCACAAAGCTGGGGGCCTGGGCCATGGCGCGAACTTGTCCCCTCACGCTGGCCTTGTCAAACAACGCCACGGCTCGGTTTAGCAGCCATGCCACCCAGCCTTGCCCAGGATCTCCCCGGCTGGCATGCACCAGCGTGTTGCACCCATGTGACGTTGGCCTGCTCCGTCAGTCGACAAGACGTTGTACGTCGCCTCGATGCACAAGTGTGTTAGCTGGCCGACACAGCAAGGCACCCTGTTTCTCGCTTCAAGGAGAGAGAGTGGGAACCTCGCCGGCTTGGGAGCCCCAGATGGGTCGGCCAACAAGGGAGGCCACGACCATTTTTTTCCTTTTTTTTCTGTTTTTGTTCTCTTTTTTGCTTTATTTGTGTACTTTTCTTTATATTTTAAAATATTACAAATATACTCTACAAAAACGGATTGACAAAAATGTTGAACAGGTATTTGAAAAATGTTTCGTAATTATTAAAAAATATTGAACAGGTATTTTAAAATGTTGAATAAATATTAAAAATGTTGAACAATTATTTGAAAATGTTGAACGATTATTTGATTTTTATAGAACATCTATTAGAAAACTGTTGAACAAGTATTTAAAAAATATTGAATAAATGTTCGGACAATGTTGAACATGTACACAAAAAATGTTGATCATTTATTAAAATAATGGTTTTGACATATGAAAAAAATTTAAGTGAAAAGGAAAACAAAAAATGTAGAAGAAAAAAAAAATAACAGAAAACGGAGAAGTAAAACAAAAAATATATAAAAAATGGAGAAGAAAAAGGGAAAGAATGAAAACAAGGACGGAAAAAAGAAAAAAAAAACGGCTCGACTAAATGGAGGTTGTGTCCTTTAGTGCACTATGAATATTAGGCTGGCGAAGTGGCTAGTAGAGTATTTTAGTCCCTGCGACCTGTGTTCGAGCCATCATACCGCCCTTTTCCTTCTCTTTTTATTCAACAGTATGCACAATGGAATCGCTGAAAGCTATTGGGCCGGAAAAAACAACCCGAGAGGCTAGCAGCTCGTGACTTTATTATCGGCCCGTTCCTTTCTAGTACCACATCGCCTGCTAAAGAACTTGTTTTGCAGCATAAGTATTGTGTATACGGCACTCTACTTGCCGATGACGCAAAGCTGGCTGTTCCAATAAGTCTGTTGAGGCAAAAAGCAGTCACAACATGCTTCTGGCTGGGCCAGGCCGTGGGCCTCTCACCTTAAGTTGCTGTTAAGTCGTGCATGAGGCGGGTCAGAAGTGTGGAATGACGTTAGTATTTTTTTTAAATATGATTTGAAGCTGCTTTTATTAATAACATATTTTATTTGATTTTATCTTTTTCAGGTCCAAAACCTACTTATATTTCGGTTTACAAACCACGAGGTATCTCTTCCATACTTCTAGCGCCATAGGAAACATCTCTTCATCTTGTCCAAATGTTCAACGAATTATGGTCTAATTCTGATGGCATGCATACTATGGACCTTAAGGGGAGAAATGAAGAGTTCACCAACTAGAGTATAATACTTTGAGAAATGAGACTAATGGTCGTGAATGACCCACGCCCATTCTCGTCGAATCGACGGCATGAGAGCAGGCACTATTGGCTTGGTGGTGCCCAATGCGAGACCGAGGTATGTGAAGGGTATCTCTCCAACCTAACAACAAAAAGGTAAGCTCTCCTTCCAAGCTTCATCGGCAAGCCTGTGAATTCTCCTCCCCTTTTCCTGCCGCTCAGGCGGCCAATGGCGGAGAGGGGAATCTCGGTGCCTTCACTCCGGCTAGTAGTTCAGGTTTGGGGTTTTATTCCTCATGGGTGCGGTACTCGGGCTGATGGTGACGCCTCTTGGTCGAGTTTGTCTTCCAGGCTCTGATCCTTCTGAAGTTTCTTCATCTTGACATAGTAGACAGAGCTCTGACGTAGATTCATGTCATTTCTTTGGGCCATCAAAATTAGGGTCTCTAGTCATGTGTGCACGACGGCAAGATTTGGTGCCAGGTGCTTCAGATATATTCAAGGGTTCAGTGCGACGACTACGGCTCCAGGACATTGGTCCTTAGGAGCATGTGCACTGATACGTCTCCAACGGATCTATAATTTTTTATTGTTCCACGCTGTTATATTATCATTCTTGGATGTTTTTAATCATTTTATAGTCATTTTATATCATTTTTTGGTACTAACCTATTGACATAGTGCCAAGTGCTAGTTGTTGTTTTCTGCATATTTTTTACATCGCAGGAAATCAATACCAAACGGAGTCCAAACGCAGCGGAACTTTTTGTGGATTTTTTTTGGACCAGAAGACATCCAGCAGGCCAAAGAAGTACCAAGGAGGGGGCCCGAGGTGAGCACAAGACAACTGGGCGCGCCTGGAGGCCCAGGGCGCTCCAGGCGCGCCCTGGTGGGTTGTGCCCACCTCGGTGGCCTCCCGCACCGCCTCTTTTCTCTATAAATACCCCAATATTCCAGAAACCCTAAGGGAGTCGACGAAAATCAATTCCGGCCGTCGCAGAGTCCAGAACTACCAAATCCAATCTAGACACCATCACGGAGGGGTGCATCATGTCCATTGGTGCCTCTCCAATGATGTATGAGTAGTTCTTTGTAGACCTACGGGTCCGTAGTTAGTAGCTAGATGGCTTCCTCTCTCTTTTGATTCTCAATGCAATGGTCTCTTGGAGATCCATATGATGTAACTCTTTTTGCGGTGTGTTTGTTGGGATCGGATGAACTTTGAGTTTATGATCAGATCTATCTTTTTATCCATGAAAGGTATTTGAGTCTTCTTTGATCTCTCATATGATATAGCCTCGTATTTCTTCTCTGATATTTGGGTTTTGTTTGGCCAACTTGATCTATTTATCTTGCAATGGGAAGAGGTGCTTTGTGGTGGGTTTGATCTTACGGTGCTTGATCCCAGTGACAGAAAGGGAACCGACACGTATGTATCGTTGCTACTAAGGATAAAACGATGGGGGTCTATTTCTACATAAATAGATCTTGTCTACATCATGTCATCATTCTTATTGCATTACTCCGTTTCTCCATGAACTTAATACACTAGATGCATGCTGGATAGCGGTCGATGTGTGGAGTAATAGTAATAGATGCAGGCAGGAGTCGATCTACTAATCTTGGACGTGATGCCTATATAAGGATCATTCCTGGATACTGTCATGATTATTTAAAGTTCTATCAATTGCCCAACAGTAATTTGTTCACCCACTGTTTGCTATTTTTCTCGAGAGAAGCCATTTGTGAAACCTGCGCCCCCCGGGTCTCTTCTTTAATATATTTGCCTTTGCGATCTATTTTATTTGCCTTTTATTTTCATATCTATTAAACCAAAAATACAAAAATAATTTGCTGCACTTTATTTTTATTTGGCGTTCGATCTATCAATATTTACAACTACAGCATGTCCGTTTGCCAATTTCTGGCGCCGTTACCCGAAAGGGATTGACAACCCCTTTAACACGTCGGGTTGCGAGTATTTGTTATTTGTGTGCAGGTGCTGTTTACGTAGTGTTGCTTGGTTCTCCTACTGGTTCGATAACCTTGGTCTCATCACTGAGGGAAATACTACCGTTGCTGTGCTGCATCGTCCCTTCCTCTTTGGGGAAATACCAACGTAGTTCTAGCAGACATCAAAAGGAATTTCTGGCGCCGTTGCCGGGGATGATCATCAACATCTACGAGGTTCCTAATCACAAATCTCATCTCCTCGCAATTTACATTATTTTCAATTTCCTCTCGTTTTCCTCTCCCCAAATTCACAAAAATTTGCCGTTTTATTCGCCCTCTTTTTCGTTTGCCATTTTCTTGCCGGGTCTGTTTTTGAGTGCAATCTTGTTGCATAGTCACAGTGACTCAAGAGAACACCAAGTTGTGTGATTTCTCAAATACCAACAACAATGATTTTATTGGCACTCCGATTGCTCCCGCCACTAGTGCGAAATCTTGTGATATTAATACTGCTTTGTTGAATCTTGTTATGAAAGATCATTTTTCCGGTACTCCTAATGAGGATGTCGCGTCCCATCTTAACACGCTCAGATACTACTATGTATTTTGGACTCCTCCTCGATTTGGTTGTGGTGTGGCGCCTAGCTCTGAGGCATTGTAGGTCTGGACAAATGTCCAGAGAGAAACAAAAAGCTATAGCCAGATACAGCTCAGAGTGGCGCCTAGCTCAGAGGCACCACACTTTATCGCAGCAGAAGCACGTGCTAGGCATTGCTCCAACACTTGTAATTTTCTGCCCTCAAACTGGGTGAGAAGCTCTGTTGTTCTCCCGATAGCTCTTTCCCAGACGTGCAATGCCTCGCAGCTCGGCGTTGAGCTGCGAGGTGTTGCACGTCTGGGAAAGAGCTATCCAGAGAACAACAGGAGCTTCTCACCCAGTTTGAGGGCAGAAAAATCGCTAAGTGTTGGTGCAATGCCTAGCACGGAGGCGTTGCACTATCTTGTGCAACGTGTAGGAGATATGCCCTAGAGGCAATAATAAATGTTATTGATTATCTCCCGGTTCATAATTATGTTTATGTTTCCATGCTATAACTGCTATGGTTCTCGAGTCTGCAATAACACGAGGCTCGGAGGAAGACTCATATGCACGTGTGGAATAATAAACGGTAAGAAGTATTCTTAGTCTGGACTCTAAGACTAGCTCAAGTGTTGCATGATGGTTCTGTTTTCCTGATCATGGGCATGTCAATGCCAGCAACTTTGAGGGCACAATGTTAAGAGAACATTTGTGTTGAATCGACCCGGATTGATGTTATGCTAAGAGATTCATTCGTCACAAGTTAATGGTACATAACACAGAGATGGTTAACATTTGCATGATTCCTTAGACCATGAGAGTATCGAGTTTCTTCATGCTTGCTTCATGAACTTTGGGGTTTGTTAAACGTCGTCCGTAAATGGGTGGCTATTACGGCGGCTTACGGGTTCATGGAAAAGTGTGTCAAGAAACTTGATAGCTCAAGATTGGGATTTGCTCCTTCGATGATGGAGAGATATTCTCGGGCCCTCTCGGTGTTACGGTATCCATCATCATCTGGCCAGACATAGTGTGATTTGATCACAGGGATGCCGGAACACGGAAACGAGAAAATAGAACAAAACCAGTAACGAGGTAACTAGCATAGTGGAAAAATTGTTGATCCACAGGGATGCAATAAATCTCACCTCGGGTGTTTGTGACATATCACGAAGCAACAGGAATAGCTCACGGCAAATGGAGGTTCACTCGAATATTCATTCGTGTGGGTATAGGGGTCAATATGGGTGTCCACGGCTCGATGTCGATCATTGATCGGAAGAGGTTCCAGGTCATGTCTATACTTCACCGAACCTATAGGGTCACACGCTTAAGGGTCATCTATCTGTTGAATACTAGAAAGGGAGTCTGAGAGAAAGTTTTCGGAAAAAAAAATTCTGAGACATCAGTAAAGTTATGAAAAGAGAGGTCACCGGATGAGTTCTGGTGAAACCGAAAAAAGTTGTTTCGGGGTATGCCATTAAGTCAAAATGGTTTCGGCACATGCCTGATAATTCTTGGAGGGTGCCAGAATCATTCTGGAAACTTTTTGGAATTTTCAGAAATAAAAACCGAAAATGTTTCGGAGCTGCCGGTACCGCTTTGGTTGTTTTTCGCAGATGAAATTCACTAATCTGAAATTGTTTCAGAACGAATCCAAAATCATTTTAGTGGGTACTGGAATTATTCTAAGACCCACAGAAATATTTTCGGATTTAATGGACGCGAAAAATTGTCTTCATGAATAGTGAAAACGCATTCTTGTTTGCTTTTCGCAGATGAAAATCACTAAACCGAAATTGTTTCGGAACGCGTTGAAAATTATTTTAGTGGGTACTGGAAATGTTCTGAGCCCACATAAATATTTTCAGTTCGAACGGACGCTGAAAAATGTCGTCATGAATAGTCAAAGTGTTTTTTGCTTGGCTTCTTGGAGAAGCCACCTTGAGGGCCTTTTTGGTATTTCCCCCCTTGGCTTCTTGGAGATGCCACCCTTGGGCTTGGCCTATAAATAGGGGTGGAGGGGGCTGCCTGAAGGATCATCCCTTGCTCTCATACACATGCCATGCATTATCTGGTTTCTTCTCTCCCTCCCACGAAAAGAGTTCGTAGAGCCGTAAGGCTGTCTGGGTTCCGGCAGGAACTAGTTCTGGACGGCGAAGCCCTGCCGGATAGATGACACCGTATGTGTGCAACTCTATAGAGAGATCATAGTTTCGGTCTTAGTTCGTGAGTGCCTCCCGAAGGGCTGTCCGTGTGACCGTCCGAGTTTCGAAGGTCCTCCCGAAGGGCTGTCCAAGTGACCGTTCGAGTTTCGAGGGTCCTCCCGAAGGGCTGTCCGCAACACCGTCCGGGGGGGATGTTCGACCGCCTCCCGGAGGGCTGTCTGAGGAGCAGCTGAGAGTATACATCCTCGCGGTTGGGAGGTTGTAAATCCTAGCTGCGGGGATCTGCACCGCCGATCGTCATCGACTCTACTTCCCGCTGCGCTACGAGTCGGTAACGAAAAAGATCAAACCATGTATGCAGTCTCCATAGTGGTCCTGGGCTGGTGCGTAGGTCGGAAATTTTTTGTTTTCTGCTGCGTTACCCTATACAACGCCCAGCTCCGAGGCGCCGCACAATATAGTGTGGCGCCTCTCGTCTAGGCGCCGCACCAACACTTAGCAATTTTTCTGCCCTCAAATTGGGTGAGAAGCTTCTGTTGCTCTCTGGATAGCTCTTCCCAGACATGCAACGCCTCAGAGCTAGATGCCACACCATGCAGTGCAACGCCTAGCTCCGAGGCGTTGCGCGGCTGGGAAAGAGCTATCTAGAGGGCAACAGAAGCTCACCTCAGCTTGAGGGCAGAAAATTGTTAGCTATTGGTGCAGCACCTAGAAAAGAGGCGCCACACTATATTGTGCAACGCTTAGCTCCGAGGCGCTGCACAATATAGTGTGGCGCCTGCTCAGGTGCCGCACCAAAACTTAGCAATTTTTTGGCCCTAAAACTTGTTACCCAAACTATCCCCTTTTTCACGCGGCTCCCATTCCACCTGCAACATAACATAGAATGCAAAATTGATTTCGAGTTACGATAAAAGCATGAGAATCACTTATGCAAATTCAAGTCGCCTGCTCAGCCGTAATCGTGTCCATCTCACTCGTGTACAACTTGTACATGACCGAGGGATCATCCGTCGTCTCATTTAAGACATCCCACTTGTAAGCCCAAGTGGGGAACCGTAGTGATAACGTACCAATGAAGTGAAAATAAACAACTGCCTACCTGTCTATATAAGTAAGCCAGTGTCGCCAAACCCCAACTCCATTTGCTATCGAAGATGATCAACGCCTTCAGCCACATCCATGGAACATTCTTACTTGTGCCATCAGCAAAGATAGTCCTGGATATAACGTACCACATGTATACACAAGCATATGTCTTGACCTCATCCTCATTAGCATCCTTAGGGCAAGAACCAAAGTTCCATGCAATCCAGGTGAAAGGAGCACCGGCTGCGACTCTTCCTTCTTCTTGTCTTCTGCTTCTGATTCCCGAGGCTCCGGAGGAACCATACCAATAAGGGCATGCATCTGCTCGCGCCACCCATCAGAATCGGTGCTCATACAAAGAGGATTCCCCTCGATAGGAAGACCGGCGATCATAGCAATATCCTGGAGTGTCACGGTCATCTCCCTAGTCCGAAGATGGAAACTGTTTTTCTTCGGCCTCCAACGATAAACAAGCGTGGTGATTGCTGCAGCATTGAGGGGTGGCGTCGACCGGCTGACCAACTGAATTAAAGGGTGGAGTCATGTCTCCCTTACGTATGGTGTGTACCGCTCATCATAGCGCATCCCCCCAAGGGTGACCCCATGAGACCGAATCTTCAGAGGTTGAAGCTCCTACAAACAAGCAAATCAGAATATTACATACGGGACATGTGTGCTTGACATAGACACAAAATTCAAAATACCAACAACTTTGATTATTACCCGCTGCTCCACCAACATAAAGTACGCCCGGTGTCGAGTGTCCCAGTGATCATCGAGAAGCCAAACCATCCTACAAAACTTCAAACAATAAACATACGTTAGCTTACTTCCTATGCTTTATTTAATATGCGAGCATTATTCCATACGTATTCAACAATCGGTAAACACTAAAAGGAAAGTTGAATACTAATCTAAGATATAAAATGAAAGGACGTCAACAATCATCACAAATACCCATCATAAATACTAGGGTCCAACAATGATTACAGATCATCTACTAATCCTAATCACACAAATCTATATCAATATTACAGATCTACACAAGGGTACCACCAAAACTTGAACAATCTAGGTTCCACAATGACTACAAATCCTAAATCACACCACACTATTTCAATTTATCATATAAAAATCAAATCCAAGCAAATCAAGGGTTCCACCAAAACTTGGCTAATGAGACAAATGAGAACGAATTTATGGAGGAAAAGAAAGGGATCGGAGGAGTTTACCTTGTACGAGGGATTAGGGAAGTAACTCAAGGCCAAAAACTTCAGATCTGCTTCATTCTTGAGAGGGGATGTAGAGGGGGAGAGGAGAGGGCCGTCGCCGCTGCACGATGGGGATAACTGCTGTTCGGATGGAGAGGGCAGCCCCGATGCGGCTTAAGTCAATGTGCAGCGCCTACGGTTCAGGGCGCTGCACATTACATGTGTGGCGCCTAGCTCTGAGGCGCTGCACTGCCCGGTGCGGGCCTCGGGGCTGCCATGCTGGATAGAAGTGCAACGCCTGCGTGCTAGACGCTGCATCGTAGGGTGTGGTGCTTCCGTGTGAGGCGCCACTCAAAACGGTCGGCTGAGTGAATTTTTTTTAGGAGCAGTTCATTTTGTGAAATGATTTCATCCTCATGTCAATATTGTCAAATTTGCCCCGACATTCCGAATTGAGATAATACCTGCATTTGAATGGTTTCACTTAAGCTCACTACCTAGCTAGCTACAGATAATTTACTAGCACTAGTTCTAGTTCTCTAAACAAGCATCAATAGATAACTACATGTGAAGCAAATTGAAAGCACTTCTCTTTTGAGAATGGATTCTTGCGCTGATCTCTTTTTCAAAACATAGGCAAGGGGCTTGTTAAAGAAAATGTAGTACGTGAGTATCTGATTAACATGTACTACCACCCTGTTATCATGTCTAGCAAGCACTCCTATGATAGTATGATTGCTTGCTGGAACTTTTGTTTTCAGTAACAAAACCATGCCCAGGAAATGGTACATGCAATTGAAGTTTTGTTGTGGGAATCGAGAACGATGACCGACGTTCATTTTCCCACATAAACACACTCTCTCAAGAAATTCGAATAATATTCGTTGTAACATTGTTGTTACGAGCGTTAACCAAACTCAGCAGCCGAAATCCAAACCGAGACTCAGGTAGATCTTTATTGGCCAGACGATTCGCCAACATATCTCGAGAGAGGTGACCAAAATTACAAGACACGCATGAAGCAACGTCTTAGTAATGAGGCCATAAGACACACATAAAGCAGTATCGCACGTATCGCACAACAAATTTTGGCATGTGATAATCTCAATTACCTCTAACTTTGTTCCTTTGAAAAATTCTATTCGGAAGTGCTATTGAGTCGATCAAACTAAGTGCTATTGGGTTGATTATCTCACAGACCGAGCCTCTTAATAAATAATCATCTTGGCACCCAAGTTCTTCTAAAAGGCTTTCTTTTCTTCACTCAAAATTAAAACGGAGCTTGTCAACAGAGCGTCACTAGCGATACTTGCAAAGGGAAATATAACCACATGTTATTCAACTAGTGGTGGGGAGCATAACTTGAGGGCAACCAGCCAAATAAAAGTATCAACTTTATTAAACTTGTGAAAGAAGTGGAAATGCATATGTTATACCTTCTTGCACTAGCTTGGCTAGCTCTTTACTCAAGTCAGGTTCCAGTCGTTCTTCCCGTCTCTGAATCGCTAGTGACAAACAATCCATGTAAACAGAAACAAAAATAATACCACAAAGAGAGCTCCAACAAAATAGAATTCAAGGTTGCTCCAGCTTTTATTATGCAAATTTGAAAACAAAAATGCCGGCAAAAAGAATGCAAATAAAAAGAAGAAAAACAAAATATGAATGCAGGGATAAGGGGAAATGGACATCCCCATGTTTAGGCGTTTGGCCTGGCTGAGTCACGGTGTGTGACTGATGAGGCTGCTCATGAGGCCACCCACTGGTACACTGAGAGGTGCAGTAGAAGATGCTGCTGCAAGTGAAGCCTCTCGGAGCCCATGAAGGGTGCGTACACCGGCTTCGTGTGATAACAGCTAGGAGCCCATGAAGCAATGAACTCCCGCATGTTCTAGGAGAGCATGTTAATGTTGGTGTTAACATGCTGGAGCGTCTGCTCGAAGTTGCCAACAAGCTACACCAGCTGCTCGAACTCTAGTTGAGTGATGAAGTTGCCCTAGCCAGCATAGGGTTGCTGTGACACGTGCTATTGCTGCGCTCCTCCTCCATAGCTGGCATCGGCGGCCTCCCATTCAGGGAACCCTTGGTCCCTTCTTCCTCCATAAAGTCACCATGTCTGCTAGGGTCCTAGCCTCATTGATCTCACAAAGTGAGAGGATACATTCATTGCGTGCCCGCACGAAAATAATCTTGTGGCAGAGGAAGGTGTACCAATTCCTTAGCTCCCGTTACTAGAGGGCAACCATAAGAATGATCATTAGGATAACGTGGGCCGGGACATATTAAGCCTAGTGGGGGCACCACCAACAATCCGAAAACAATATAAATCAATGCTCAGCCTATGAGCAATGTGGGTGATGACACCACCGCAATGAGTACCACAAGAATCTTGCTTCTTCTGCTTGCGAAAATGTGCTATCATAAGTGCTTCAAAATTGTGTACATTTGTGAAGCAAGTGGTATCTATCCTTATCTATTTGGGTTGAAACTTGGCCAATTGACTCACCTTAGTGTTTTACCACACCCCTCACAATATCTTGTCATGCTACATATTATAACTCTCTATGAACAGTTCAAACACCTGGTATAATTTATGGCATCTACCAAAAGTTAGATAGCCAGTTTCCTAGTTTTGTCCTTAAATTTGGTAGACCTATCATTGATGCATATCCACTTCCCATGGCTCAACTTACATAGCAAATAGAGTAGAAGAAGGGATCAGAATCGCTGTCGAACACCTTGTGTGCATCAGTTGTAAATGGGCAAATCTTTCATGTCATGGTTGCCTTGTGGTGCTCGAGCTGGTGACGACCTGAAGGTATCCCAGAGGTGCCCTTAGGCGAGAAGATAAGGTCAGGAGCAGTGGAGCTCCTGGTACATGCGTAGCACACCAGAGCACTCGCAGAACTCCCATGGTGGTGACCACCTTCCTGGGACACAAAGGGTCGGGGTCTGTTGCCTGCTGTACGACCTCCAGTCCAGTCCTTCGAATCGAGTTCCAGTGCCCGCATTTCTCCTCCCCGTCAATGGCGCCCGCAAACGGACCCTATGTCCAAACCGAGCCCTTGTAGCCTCCCCCTTCTGTTTCATTGACCAGAGCCATCCCTAAGAGGCTGAGACGACAGAGAGCGATTGAGATCGGCCCTTCAAGCTTCGTGTCCCACATAGGAGATCCCCATGCCGCTGTCCATCATGGGACGCGATGCCTTTGTCAGGGTCGTCCATGATGTCCGGTTAGGACCGGAGGTCATCCCACCCTCGTCGACGAGCTTCCTGGCGCCGCTATCCGTAGACGGCATCGGCGGTCGAGCTGTTCTCATGCGGAGTAAATGGCAGTGGTGGTTTGAGAACTTGCGCGGCGAGTGATAAGTCACACAACTTGCAAACCAGAAAACCTGTCACAAAACTTTCATTGTGGGTGTAATTAAGTCACACACGCCAGCTGAAATGGTGCGACGCCCGGTTTTCTTTGTTTTGCTGTCACGCGCGGCGCACGTGACATCGCTGTGGGTTGGTACTTTTGCACAAAAGTCCACCCTGTTATTGTTCGAGGGTCGTATTGCAACATCGCTTGTTTTATAACCGGATCGAAACCCTACTTCCCAAATCGAAACCAAATCTCTAGCACTGCTCTCCTCCCACACCTTCCAGCGGCGTTGACGATGGCGGCAAATGGGCGGCAGCGGCAGTGAGACCTTGAGCGGCAGCGGCGGCGGCAGTAAGACCTCGTCGCTGCGTTGCTTCTAGCTGGAGTCGTTCCTCCTCCCTTGTCGAAAGTAGTTGCGGCGCCGCCATCATCATGGCGAGTAGTATGGCAGGCGCGGGCGGCAGTGAGGACAGCGTGGCACTGGTTAGCCGAGCAGGCGTCGGTGAAGGGAGGTCTTTGGCGCCTGCCGTGGCATGGTCTCGCATCCTGGACTCGTGAATCTTTCCTCAAGAGGTCTGGCAGCATGGCGAGTCAGAGATGCGACCAGAGCACGGGCGGGTTGTCATTGCTCACACGGCTGGCATGGCGGTGCTCGAGCAGGATTTCAGGGGGCGTGTCTTGTACGCCACAATCATTGGACAGCCGCACATCATGGTGACGCCGGAGGCACTAGGGGCGGCGATGGAGTCTCACTGTGCTACCCGACGGACGGCAACCAAGGTGGAGGTCACTTGCCCACCATTCCCTTTTTTCGTTCGTTTCGACTCTTTGGATGATTGCACTCTTGTGGTGCACGCATCAGAGCAGCCTCGTTGTTGTGGCGACATAATTTCTTTTCAGCGCTGGTCAAGCTTCTCGCGTGGCACAACGGGGAAGCTCGAGTCCAAGTCGACGCTCATCTTGGAGGGGCTACTAGAGGAGGCTTTGGATTCGAACACCATCAACCTGGTGCTCGCCAGGGTCGACGGTGAGCTAATCGACATTCTTCCGGCTACCGACAAGTGAAGCTCATGAACTGTTGTGGACTTCCCAAGCCCCCGACGGTTCTAGCTTAAGCAACTCATTATTGATGGCAGGGCTGCCTTGCAGCTGCTCCCGAATTTTTTGATGTGGGTGGAGTTCGTTTCTTCTTCTTTGGATCCCTTTCAACTTCATGCCCATCAAGTTGAGACCCATTATTGTCTACTACAAAGGTGTCGCCGCCCTCTAAGTTAGCACCACTGCCTCCTCTTGATATGTATGAAGTGGCAATTCGACCCTTCTATACACTTTTAGCTGGTGAGGTCCTCCCTTGCGCTTGTTCATTGATTCTTCTTCTGAGGGAACATCACCCTCCAAATTGACACTATTTTAGGAGTTTGCTGACTTGGCCTCTCGCCTACTCTACTGTGAATTTTGCTGGTCACGCAAATATTTCAACCCAAAACTTGCTTTCCTCCATTCATCAGTGCACTTAAACCCGTTTTTGAACAGGAGATTTCCATTATCATCTCTAGCACCCGATGTTGGACATACTAAATCTGAATGTCCCAAACGGCCACATGGAAAACAGAAGTGGGAAACTTACCCATATTGTATATCATACCAATCCTTACCGTTTCTCAGTGTCAAATAAAAAATACATCTCCTCAAGGGTTTTTACACATCAATTGTAACTCTAACCATCCATTGTCGGTGTCAAAACCGGCGGATCTCAGGTAGGGGGTCCCGAACTGTGCGTCTAAGGTTGATGGTAACAGGAGGCAGGGGACACGATGTTTACCCAGGTTTGGGCCATCTCTATGGAGGTAATACCCTACTTCCTGCTTGATTGATCTTGATGGATATGAGTATTACAAGAGTAGATCTACCACGAGATTGTAATGGCTAAAACCCTAGAAGTCTAGCCTATATGATTATGACTATCATGATCGGCCTCTACGGCTCTAACCCTCCGGTTTATATAGACACCGGAGGTGACTAGGGTTACACAAAGTCGGTTACAGAGAAAGGAATCTTCATATTTGGACGCCAAGCTTGCCTTCCACGCCAAGGAGAGTCCCATCTGGACACGGGAGAGAGTCTTCAGTCTTGTTCCTTCACAGCCCATCAGTCCGCCCATGTTACATAGTCCGGACGCCCGAGGACCCCTTAGTCCAGGACTCCCTCAGTAGCCCCTGAACCAGGCTTCAATGACGATGTATCCGGCGCGCAAATTGTCTTCGGCATTGCAAGGCGGGTTCCTCCTCCGAATACTCCAAAACAGTCTTTGAACACAACGAACGTGTCAGGCTCTGCAACACGAATACCACACACATCCGCAGAGAGTATAATAATTCACGAATCCAATCCGCTGACAACTTTTCATAACGTGACATCATGTCTGTCCGGTCATTATTTCAAACCATTTTCGTCTGTCGTTCCACGTTTCGAGACGCGGTTTTCATTGGCACGTCTTGTCAAAGCAGAGATTGCGGGATTTTTCATTAATACGGGCGTGGGTAATCCAACCGCGCCGTCTGCACAACCCTTGGGAATAGGCGAGTTTTAAGGCGAGTTGGGAGGCGCATGATATTCACTGCCTTTATAAGGAGATAAGGAATCCTTTCTCTCACCCACGCCTTCTCCTTTCTCTGCCTTTCCATTCTCGAGCTCCAGCGCCCAAGTCCTCATCATTTCCGCCTCAAGGAAGCACTCGACCATGTCTGGATCTGGAGCGCAAGGAAAGTGGATGGCCTCCTCCGTCAAGGAGAAGGACATCACCAAGCTTCGGGAGGCCGGGTATCTGACCAAAGAAATCGCCCACCGGCTCCCGGCCAAGGGGAAAATCATCCCCACCCCGGAGCCTGATGAGAGGGTAGTGTTCATCCCTCACTCGTCCGCGGGTTAGGGTTTCCTATCCACCCTTTCGTCCGCGCACTCATGTTCTACTATGGGCTAGATTTGCATGATCTAGCCCCAAATTCCTTCCTCAACATCTTGGCATTCATTGTCATGTGCGAGGCTTTCCACCGCATCCCACCTCGCTTCGGACTATGGCTCAAAATCTTCAACGTGAAGCCGAAGGTGGTGGATGGCCAGCACGCAGAGTGCGGAGGCGGCATGGTGAGCAAGATGCCCAATGTCACATGGCCCAAAGGTACCTTCGTGGAGACCGTCAAAGGGTGGCAAAAACTGTGGTTCTATGTCACAGAGCCCCGCGACGCCACCTGGGCCGCGGCTCCCGAATTTCAGTCCGGAGTCTGGCGCGCTCACCTCCACAGCTAGAGAAGGGCCTAGACTGGTCTTCGTCGGACGAGCTGACAACACTTTAGACGCGCATTAAGATCATGGTTGACAAGAACATCAAACTTGTCGATGTGATCCAGGTGATGCTAGTTCACCGGATCCTTCCGTGCCAGAGCCGGACTTGCCATTTATGGGAGTTCAATCCGGCTGAGCACCAGACCTTACAACGATTCTTCAGAACTACGCACGAAGAAATCTGGAAGGTGCTCTTCAAGGGCAACGAGACGCCGCCGAAGACAACCGACGACCACGGGCATGACGTGGCCCGTCCCGCCAATCCGGTAAGTCTTTCGCATTCCAAGGTGTATCCTTGACTTACTTGCTCAGGGAGGATGCCTAAGCCTTCCTATTTATTTATTTGTTCAGGCTTGGACAAAGAAGGCGGAGCGGATTCGGTGTCCGGCTCCGCTACCCGAGGAACCAGCCATCCCGCTCTTGACGAAGATGCTGGTTCCGGCGCCCTACAAGGCGCCGGAGAAGAAGGCCAAGGGGGCCAAAGGTGGCCCTCGCCGCAGGGGCGCTTCGGACATGACGTCCGAAGACAACGAGACTCACTCCTCCGCCGCCGAGGACGACGACGAAGAGGAGGAGGAAAGCAACTCCCCCACCGAGGAGGAAGGAAGAAGAGGGCGGCCTCCACAAATCTGGAGGCGGAGGCGTCCAAGAGGGGGAAGAGCTCCCTCGCAGATAACTCTACGTGGGACGTCGAAAGCAGCCCCGAGCCGCGCCCCCGAAATAAGCCCCCGGCCGAATCGTGAGTACTCAAAAGACTCTGACATAATCGTGTATTCAGCCTCTTCTTTTTTATAATTTTAACGCGCTGAATCATGCGCTTGCAGTCCAGCCCACGACAGCTCCCTGCGATCCTCATCAGGAGGTTCGCTGGATTCAAAGGCGATGGCCAGCGAGTCACGGCCGGCCGCTCACTCTCCCAAGGCCAAGGGCGATGACGAGGTGTTGTCCCAAAGGACCTTCCCAGGCCAGGGAGAGGTTCGGGAGCCCGTCGCGGTGGCGTCAGAGGATGACCCTTCGGCCGCCGGACACCTGGGAGAGAAGACCCCCATGGAGACTAGCGATGGGGGCCATGTCCAATTCGGACTGACCGAATCTGATAGCCCGGAGATCTATACGGCTCGAATCCGGCGAGCAGCCTCCTTTGAAAGAAGGAGGTGTGTTTATTCCACGGGTGACCTCTGTCCAACCAGAGGCACCGGACGCTCTCTTGGAAGTGCTGCGAAGCGCTCCCATTGTGGAGGAGCACCGTACCCTCATGGGTACGGTGATTGAGAAGATTCAGTCCGCGAAAAGCGGACTGACCAAAGCTTGCACAAGCCTCCTAACAGGCTTTGAGGTATGAAACAATCTTTTGTAAAAAGGAATGTCACAGTATAGATAGTAGCCCCTGAGACACTGTCCGGTGTTCGAAAAGAAAAGCCGGACAGAGGATCAAACAAGTTTCACAGGAGATTAACCAAAGGTGTCTATGTGAATAATCAAGCATCGTTGCTAGCTGCGACCGCCCACGCTGCCGAAGTCTCCGGACTGAAGCAGAGACTGGAGCGGGCCGAGGAGGAGCTCGGCCAAGCAAGGAAGCAGATAGAGGAGAAGCAAGGTATGTAATGACCTGCTGTATATGCGGAAGAAATAATGCACATGTTTGGATGTCTTTGAAACAGATATGGTCACTATTTTAAGAACAGTCAGGATATGGTCACTCTTCAAGGATCACATGTTGGAGAAGATTGATCTCCTCTGTCTACATCTCCAAAACCTGCTGCCAAGATTGGGTGGACCGAATCCCCCTCTGCTCAAGTCCAGGAGAGAGGCTGATGGTGATGTTCTTCATCTCTTCTGTCTAGTCCGTTTGGTGTGGCTGGTCTCGTATATTTGTTCCACTAGTTGTGCTCTGTAGTTGCGTTGAGACCTACAGTTGTGCTCTGTAGTGGCGTTGAGTGAGGTTTTAGAGGTTTTCTTTTCTCTTTTCCAGTGCTGTACGAACCTGATGTTTTGGGGCTTCTTTCTGCTGAAGTAATGGAGCCGGGGAGCTCCTCCCTGTTGATCTAACAAATATATTCACTGGAGTTGTATTTCCAGCAAGGATGCGCACGTGTACGGTGGCTCGCCGCGCGCAGACACTCACAATGCCCCTGACACGTGGTGACCGTGTGCCTGGCATGCCAAAACAGCGCTCTAGAGCAGCCTGGCAGCCGTCTGGTCGCCTCGGCCCGCGCGCTTGTGTCCCTCAGCGCCGTACCCTTCCCATTAACCTCCCATCCCGTCCGCTTCGTCCTCTTGTTCCTGGCGGTGACACGCCCGTGACCTGCAGGCTGCAGCTCCCCTGGTATTATATTGTGTTGGATTCGTATTTGAATGTACTTTTCAATTATATTATTTTTGCTAGGTATACTTTATTTATTAGTTAAAAGTGTGGTTAACATAGTTCCGAAAATATGAGGGGGCTAATAAGTCAAGGTAGTACTCACTACTTTCGTTATATGCCATCAAAAGCATATCAATAGATTCATATGCAGATGTAGTTTCTAAACCATTTTTTTGTCTCACATATTAGCTAGCTAAATTGTCGACCTAAAACTACGCATACCCTATACACCCAGAACGGGAGAAAGTGGAACATAGGCTAATGGAGTACTAAACAAGAATTCAGTGTCATGGATGCACTATATACTCACATTGTACAAGCATGCATATGCTCCGGCGCGCTCCTCCAATAGGTTGCATGTTGAGCTCCCCGGCATGTTGGGCTGCACCTAGTTGACCAGGCCGACATGGTCTCCCAAATCGCCGATCCTCCCAATCTCCATCAATGCCGCCTCACTTCTCTAGTCGACTTGCTTGTCGTCTGACAACACCGTGGCATATACTCCCTTCTGTCACAAAATAAGTGTCTTAACTTTGTGCTAATTTTAGTACAAAGTTGTACTAAGGTCAAGACACTTATTTTAAGATAGAGGGAGTATATCAGTCCGACAAGTTCGATGTCAAACAGTAGTGTTGGCACGTGGACGGCAAACCGTTCTGAGACGGTCGTGAGTCGGGGTTGTGGGGTGCGCCTGCTCTGTCCACACGCACAACTCGGTCACCGGCGACCTGCGTGTTGGTGGCGACCATGCTATGGCGTGCGCACTCGGCGTCTCGGCGAGGCACATGGCCATCAACCGGTCGTCGGCTAAATCAGTGTTCGAGCCTAGCAAGCGCCTACCCCACCCCCCCCTTCCGCCTAGCAAGATGTTGTACGTCGTCTCCATGCACCAGCGTGTTAGCCGAACGCAGCAGTGGCACCCCTGCTTTCTCGCTTCAACCGAGAGAGGGGAACCTCGGCGTGGGGAGCCCCAGATGAGTCGGCCCAGTCGCGCGGGAGGCCACGACGTTTCTTTTTGTTCTCTTTTTTGCTTTATTTTTGTACTTTTCTTTATAGTTTAAAATATTACAAAAAGTACTCTTCAGGAACAGATTCGCAAAAACATTGAACGGGTATTTGAAAAATGTTTCATAAGTACTAAAAAATGTTGAACAAGTATTTGAAAATGTTCCATGAGTATTTGAAAGTTTTTGAACTTCTATTTGAAAAATGTTGAATATTTGAAAAAAAAAATTTAATAAATGTTCCGACAATGTTGAACGTGTATACAAAAAATATTGATCACTTATTAAAATAATGTTTTAAAAAAATGTAGAGTGAAGAGAAAAACAAAAGAAAACCAAAAGTAGAGAAGAAAAGAGAACTGAAAAACGGAGAAGTAAAACAAAAAAATGTAAGAAATGGAGAAGAAAACAGAAAAGAAAGAAAATCAGGACAGACAGGAAAAAAAGGACTTGAATGTATCACGTGTTGTACGATGGCGAATTGGCTAATAGCGTTCTCTTTATTGCTTGCGACCAGGACCGGTTTCAGTAACGAGCAGGTGGCGAATTAGGGTTCGAGCCATAATACTTACCTTTTCGTTATCTTTTTTATTCAACAGTGTGCAAAAATGGGCCGGTTCAGTAACGAGCAGGACCGCGAAATTGTAACGCGATAGTTACGATGGAATCGCTGAAAGCTGTTGGGCCGAAAAAAAACACCCGAGAGGCTAGCTCGTCGTGACTTTATTATCGGCCCGTTCGTTTCTGTCCCGTCTCTGTTTAGTACCACATCGCCTGCTAGAGAACTTGTTTTGCAGCGTAAGTTTTTTTTTTTTTGAGGGGATGTTTTGCAGCTTAAGTAGTGTGTATACGGCGCTCTACTTGCCGATGACGCAAAGCTGTTTCAATAAGTTTGTTGAGGCAAAAAGCAGTCACAACATACTTCTGGCTGGGCCAGGCCGTGGGCCTGTCACCTTAAGTTGCTGTTAAGTCGTGCATGAGAGGGGCCAAAAGTGTGAAATGACGTCAGTCTTTTTTTTTGTATTAATATGATTTGAAGCTGCGGCGGCTCGTTCTGGTAACAGTACTTTCGGTGGTCTAGAGACTTTAATGTATTTTTTATTATGTTTGAGGTGCTTTATACTTTCGATAAATTTTTATAATAGATCAAGATATGTTCACAAATAAAGTTGTTTGGTGGTGTGGGTTGGGTGGTGCTTGCGTGCTAAAGACACGGCGACCGACAGAGGCGACATCGGTTGCCCAACTGAGAACATGTAGCTCGCCAAAATGTGTTAGTTGTGGTAGCACCAAATTTGTTCTTTCCTTAATTGAGCGCCTTGTGTTTTCCTTTTCTTTTAATAATTTCTGAATAATTTACCAGAAAATGATGAACATTTTAAAATTCAAAAAAAAAATTAGGTTCACGAACATATTTATGTTATTTTTTAATAAGTCTTTAGCAATGTTTTCCATTTTATAGTAAATTTGAATTTCAAAACTCTCATATGATTTTCTAAAATTCTTGAATATATTTAATTCATGAACATTTTTAGAATATATTTCCTAAAAATGAAAAACAATGAAAACAGACAAAACCGGACAAGGGCTCGCCTACTTACGCCCCTCGTGGTTGTTTCATCGACTATTTAACGCTTTGTTTTTTCCTATTTTTTAAATTGTTGAAATTTTGTCATAGAGGATTTTTTTTGAATTTGACAAACATTTTTACAGATTCATGAAGAATAGAAACAAAGCCATGAACATATTTTAAAACTATTTTTTCAAAACAGTCTAATTCAGAAAGTTTAATATTTTGTTATGTATAAAATTACTGGTATTTTTTAATTCATGAAGTTTTTCAAAATTTGATGAGTTTTAAAATTGGAGAACAATAAGTAGATTCGTGTGCATTGATTTTTTTAAATCGCAACTTTTAAAAATGTGGCTCAAGTTGTGTGAACATATGATTTTATTTAACAGTACGAAACTCTTTCTTAATAATTTTTATTGTACTTTTAGAAACATCTTTCCTTTTTATCATGCAAAAGTTTGTCCTTGGCAAAACCTGACTGCATGTCCTCAACATGCAACATTAGTGTCAATTATAGTAAACCTACTTATGGAAAGCCAACTAAAATGATAAGCAGGTTTGGACTGAAAATCACCTGAAACTTTTTAAATTCATGCAATTTTGAACATTATCTGGTTCAGTTTTTCTGCTTTATATACAATTTCCATTAATGGTTTTCCCTACTCAATATGATCATGCATTTATGTTGACCCTTACTACCTCCATCTGGGCTTATTAATCTCCATTGCATTCGGGGTCAAGGTTTGATCATATGTTTCAAAATGTTAATGCATGTCACCAAACATTAGAATGTTGAATTGTTATCTAAATATATTTTTCAGTGATATTATTTTTTCTACAAATAATTTATATTCTATAAGTTAAAATCATGGTCAAAATATCACCCAAAAAAACAGGGGGACAAATAAATGAGGGCAGAGGTACTAGTACTCACTACTTTCATTATACGTCTTGATACCGCTGTCCTAAAAATAAGTAGTTTCTCCTCTCGCTAGGCTTACCTCCTCTCGTGCAACTTTACGTCGTTGTTGAGCTTCTTAGATCTCATGCTACCGGTCCCTCCCATCTACGATCTCCCTCGGCTCTCCCACCCAGTCGTGTTCAGGCTAAGCAAGGGGCATCCTTGTGTCGCTTCCAGGTCGTGGCGCAGTGTGTTGGTTCGGCTTTGGGCATCCCTTCAGGAACAACTGGGGTTTTCGGCCATGCCTCGTGATGCGGCAGCTTCAGTGTCTTGTAAAGAAAAAGAGTTGGCGGACCTGATGAATGAACTAGGGATCATTGATGAGGATCTCCACCTAGTCTGTGACTATGAGGATGAAATGCCAGATGAATCTTCTGGTCCGCGCTGATTGGCTATTGGCAAAGTGCATACCTCTCGTGAGTATGGTGATTTTTGGTTCTACAAAAACATGAGGAACGCATGGGATCTTGCACAATCTGTTAAATTCCACTAGCACATATACCCGTGCATTGCAATGGGAGAGATATTTTTTTGCAACAAGCAACGGGAAAGATAATTGATGTGTCATCCAAAAAAAAGGGTCTCTACATTGGTAGGCGACACAACAAGGAGTTATAGTCTTCTCGTTGGACATGTTTGACACGCGAAATCTTGATAGTGGTGTGGTTGGTCGGCATGGTGGCGAGCACCCAACTCGTGCCTTTTTTTTTCTTTGGGTCCGCCTCCATCTCGGGATTGTGCCTGCCTTCTCATTTGGTGGTTGCGCGGCAACTTTCGGGACACGGTTGCTTCGACCACTCTATCCTACGACGGCTTGATTGGGTGGATTATTAGTTGCAGCGCATAAATCTCGTTTCATTAGTATAATCAGGCATGAATGTCCCTTCTTCTCAAGATTTATTTTCTTTGATTATTTTAGTGCTCAAGTGCCCATAATTTTGCTCTAATTAAAGCCAAACAACATATTCTCTTTTATTGGCACGTGTCCACAATATCTTTCATTTATAGTCAACCAACATAGAACCAACATGCACCGCTAACCAATGGCCAGCGCGAATATTGAAGAAAATACAATAGCGTCATATTAGAATATTTTTTTGATTTTCTTGAACATTGAAAAATATGAATTGGCAAATATTCTTCGAAATGTGAATAACTTTTAAAATCCCGAACAATTTTCCAAAGATGCGAACATTTTTGCTTGAAAATCCCTATATTTTCGGAAAAACATGTACGAAATTAGAAACGTTAATAGTTTTTGGAATTCACAAACAATATTTTGAAAAAAAGAAAATTTTACAAAAACATTAATATTTTGAATTTTTTATGTTTTTAAAGGGGATTGTTCAAAACAACTTTAGAAAATATTTTCTTAGAAGCAAATATTTTTTGGATTTTCAACATTTTACTAAAACAAGAATATTTTAAAATATGGGAAATATAATGTTCATAAAATAATCTTGAAGAATATTTGACAAACACAAACATTTTTCTAAAAATGGGAAAAAAATTGAATCTTGAGAAAATTTGGAGTCAGAAATTTTTTAGAAGTTTTGAACATTTTTCAAAACAGGAACAAAATTTTAGATTGAATGTTTGAATAAAAATTGAAATTCTGAATATTTTGTGAATTTTTGCTTTACAGAAAAGTAAAAATAAGAAATATAAAAGAGAAAAATAAAGGAACAGGAAAATAAAAATAGATATAGAAGAAAGAAAAAGGGGAAATGGGCCGGCCTAGTCATAGGCGCCCTGTTGGGAAGCTTCAACTATTTATCGCTCTATGCGATAAATAAGGTCTTCTCGACTGGGTGAGCAATAATAAGTGGGCTAGTTTCGTTGAGCCGGAGTGTGCGCGGCCCAATCATGGAATTCTGGACAAATTTTTTTTCTAGCGGATAGACGCACAAAAATTTAGTACCACCTCAGATAGAAAAAAATCGACGGTGAACGGATGAAAAAACTGGAGAAACACACCTTACTTTATTAGTAGGTATATATTCATTTGGAGGTAATCCATAGACTATGCAGTTTTCATGCCTCGGGGATTTGAGTAAAGTCATGGACGGGGGGCCATGGGCCTTCCGAGGTCAGCCTGTGTTTCTTGCTCTATATGATGGCTTTATCAAACCCTCCTCCATTGATCTAAACACGTTCAAATTCTGGATTCAGATTCATGACCTGCCTGCTGGTTTTGAAAAATTGATGAAACCACTTGCTGAGAAAGTAGGGGAGTTCTATGCTGAGGATAAGGATGCCGATGACTTTGCTAGAAATTTCTATAGATCTAGGGTTATTCTGGACTATTTCAGTGGTGCGCAAGAAGAAGAGACACACTTTTAGGTTCAAGTATGAAAGGCTCCCGGATTAGTGGGCTCTTTGCAGGATGATATGTCATTTATATATGGATCATGGTGAAGGTGTTCATGCGCCCGCCTCTCTGATTTTTAAAGATCTCCAAGCATCATGGTGTGTGAGAGGAGGTGGGAGAGGTCTCGGACGTGATCATGATGTGACTGTCGCTGTTAACGATGGTGGCAGAGGTGATGGTTCAGTGGTGTTGGCTGATACATACGTTGATAAGATAAATGGTGATTCGGTTGCTTAGGAACCGGGCTCGAGAAGGAAACGGGATGCAACTTATCATCGGGATCTTCTATCGGCTGTGACTAATACTCAACATGCTCTACCCGGTGCGGTAGTTCCTCCTAGTCCATCGGGTGAGCAGGATCCAAAGAGGAACAAAACATGAGTAAATAAAGTGGTTAATGGCCAGAACAAAAACAAAAGTATGTCGGCATAGGCGAGCTCCCTAGAGGGGCACCGCTACGACCAATGAATCTTATAAGTTCGAACTGCCGGGGAAGGGGGAATCTCCAGACAATTCAAGAAATTGTGATGATCTCTCAGTCACATTCCCCCATGTTTGTGTTTCTTTGTGAGACTAGGCAGAAAGCAGTGAACAATCCGTGCACGTCTCGGTTTGCATGGTTCTGCTAGTGTGGATAGTAATGGATTGAGTGGTGGACTAGCATTATTTTGGCATGAATCTTGTGTTGTTCAAATCCTGGATAGGAGAGATGCATTGATGCTTTGGTGTGGTTTCATGCAGATGCTGAGCAATGGAGGATAACTTTTGTCTCTGGCAAACCTCGTGTTGAAAACTGTCATTTGATGTGGACCTAACTCTAGAGGGTGAAGAGTGTTAGTGACTTGCCTTGGCTTGTAATTGGCAATTTTAATGAGGCCCTGTGGGACTTCGAGCATCTATCTTCTATTCCTAGACCAGAGCCTCGGATGGTGGAGTTTAGAGATACCCTGGATGGTGGACTTGGGATTTTTTGGAACTCCATTCACATACGACAATCATCGGGCGGGTATGAGCAATGTAAAAGTGCATTTGGACAGAGCGACGACAACAAATACTTGGTGTAATATGTTCCCGTTCTATTATGTACAACATGTGGTGTCGCCTTGTTTGGATCATGTGGCGCTGGTATTGAAAGGTACTCCAGATTTGGCTTATCATGGCCCTAAAGCAAGACGATATGAGGTCTTCAGGGAGAGGAACGCCTCGTTGCCAGACGTAATAAAAGAAGCCCGGGATTCTATGGGAGAAGTTGATAATTTGGACAAACTACTGTCTGCTCTTAGTAGGACCATGGCCACTCTCAGCGCATGGGGGCAATAAGAAGTTCAAAAATATTTCTAGGGAGTTGTCCAAGTCTCGTTCTTAGCTAGAGGAGCTGATGGATATGAATGCAGACGGACAATACATTAGAAGAATTACTGATAAGATGAACGAGTTAATCTATCAAGAGGAGATTATGTGGCCACTACAAAATTTTCTCTATTTAGCGACAAAAATCCTGGTGACGGAATAGGAAACGTTGCCAAATACCATTTTCTGTGACAGTCAACCATCACCAGGTGTTTTCCTCCCGAGGCAGCGCCCTCGGCAACTTTGGCGACGTTTCTAAGCGTCACTAAGAACGTGCATTTTCTGGGACTTTTTTGGTGTCACAAAAAATGTTCACTGTGACCGAAAACCTTGGACGGGTTAGTGAAGGAAATATAAATAAGAAAAAAAATTGAGACCATGAGATGTGAACCCATGAGCTTGGGCCTCCATATGCATTAGACTACGAGGTTTAGCGGTGGGCTAGCATTTGATTAGTGATAATACTTCGTAGTTCAATCCTTTCATAGTGTGTTCTATGGCACTACACGTACATATCACTGAAATAAAAAAAAACAAACAAATATGCTTACTTTGAAACTATGCTATTTAAAAAGCAGACCCCACCTGTCATGTTTTAGTTTCAAAAAACTAAAGGAAAACAACAGGTGCTACTCCTGGGATTTTTACCCTGTTCATGAGCCTCGGTGGAGAGAGAGGATGACCACTAGGCAAGTGTCATGGGCCTCCCAAAAGGCCAAGTGGTGGAAGGAGATATGGGCCACAAAGGCCCATATGGAAGTGGCGCCTGATGGGGAATCAAGTAGTTTCAAAAAAATTCCTACGCACACGCAAGATCATGGTGATGCATAGCAACGAGAGGGGAGAGTGTCGCTCACGCACTCGTGAGACCGTGGCGGAAACATTATGACAACGCGGTTGATGTAGTCGTGACGTCTTCATGATCGACCGATCCTAGTATCAACGTACGGCACCTCCGCGATCTGCACATCGCTCAGCTCGGTGACGTCCCATGAACTCACGATCCAAAGTAGAGCTTGAGGAGAGTTCCACAAGACGACGGGCGTGATGACGGTGTTGATGAAGCTACCGACACAGGGCTTCGCCTAAGCACCGCTACGATATGACCGAGGTGGATTATGGTGGAGGGGTGCACCGCACACGGCTAAAGATCAATGATCAACTTGTGTGTCTATGGGGTGCCCCCCTCCCCCATATATAAAGGAGTGGAGGAGGGGAGGCCGGCCCTCCTATGGCGCGCCCTGGAGGAGTCCTACTCCCACCGGGAGTAGGATTTCCCCTTCCCTAGTTGGACTAGGAGAGAAGGAAGGGGGAGAGGGGGAGGAAGGAAAGGGGGGCACCGCCCCACTCCTAGTCCAATTCGGACCAGAGGGAGAGGGGGCGCGCGGCCTGCCCTGGTCTCCTTTCTCTCTCTCTCTCTCTCTCTCTCTCTCTCTCTCCACTATGTCCCAATAAGGCCCATACACTTACCGGGGGGTTCCAGTAACCTCCCAGTACTCCGGTAAAATCCCAATTTCACCCGGAACTATTCCGATGTCCAAATATAGTCATCCAATATATCGATCTTTATGTCTCGACCATTTCGAGACTCCTCATCATGTCCGTGATCATATCCGGGACTCCGAACTACCTTCGGTACGTCAAAACACATAAACTCATATTACCGATCGTCACCAAACGTTAAGCTTGCGGACCCTACGGGTTCGAGAACTATGTAGACATGACCGAGACACGTCTCCGGTCAATAACCAATAGCGAAACCTGGATGCTCATATTGGCTCCTACGTATTCTACGAAGATCTTTATCGGTCAAACCGCATAACAACATACGTTGTTCCCTTTATCATCGCTATGTCACTTGCCCGAGATTCGATCGTCGGTATCTCAATACCTAGTTCAATCTCGTTACCGGCAAGTCTCTTTACTCGTTCCGTAATGCATTATCCCGCAACTAACTCATTAGTCACATTGCTTGCAAGGCTTATAGTGATGTGCATTACCGAGAGGGCCCAGAGATACCTCTCCGATAATCGGAGTGACAAATCCTAATCTTGATCTATGCCAACTCAACAAGTAACATCGGAGACACACAGAGAGCACCTTTATAATCACCCAGTTACGTTGTGACGTTTGGTAGCACACAAAGTGTTCCTCCGGTATTCGGGAGTTGCATAATCTCATAGTCATAGGAACATGTATAAGCCATGAAGAAAGCAATAGCAACAAACTAAACGATCAATTGCTAAGCTAACGGAATGGGTCAAGTCAATCACATCATTCTCTAATGATGTGATCCCGTTAATCAAATGACAACTCATGTCTATGGTTAGGAAACACAACCATCTTTGATTCAACGAGCTAGTCTAGTAGAGGCATACTAGTGACACTTTGTTTGTCTATGTATTCACACATGTACTAAGTTTCCGGTTAATACAATTCTAGCATGAATAATAAACATTTATCATGATATAAGGAAATATAAATAACAACTTTATTATTGCCTCTAGGGCATATTTCCTTCAGTATCCCACTTGCACTAGAATCAATAATCTAGATTACATAGTAATGATTCTAACACCCATGGAGTCTTGGTGCTGATCATGTTTTGCTCGTGAGAGAGGCTTAGTCAACGGTGCGCAACATTCAGATCCATATGTATATTGCAAATCTCTATGTCTCCCTCCTTGACTTGATCGCGGATGGAATTGAAGCGTCTTTTGATGTGCTTGGTTCTCTTGTGAAATCTGGATTCCTTTGCCAAGGCAATTGCACCAGTATTGTCACAAAAGATTATCATTGGACCCGATGCACTAGGTATGACACCTAGATCGGATATGAACTCCTTCATCCAGACTCCTTCATTTGTTGCTTCTGAAGCAGCTATGTACTCCGCTTCACACGTAGATACCGCCACGACGCTTTGTTTAGAACTGCACCAACTGACAGCTCCACCGTTCAATATAAACACGTATTCAGTTTGTGACTTAGAGTCATCCGGATCAGTGTCAAAGCTTGCAATGACGTAATCATTTATGACGAGCTCTTTGTCACCTCCATAAATGAGAAACATATCCTTAGTCCTTTTCAGGTATTTCAGGATGTTCTTGACCGCTGTCCAGTGATCCGCTCTTGGATTACTTTGGTACCTCCCTGCTAAACTAATAGCAAGGCACACATCAGGTCTGGTACACAGCATTGCATACATGATAGAGCCTATGGCTGAAGCATAGGGAACACCTTTTATTTTCTCTCTATCTTCTGCAGTGGTCGGGCATTGAGTCTGACTCAACTTCACACCTTGTAACACAGGCAAGAACCCTTTCTTTGCTTGATCCATTTTGAACTTCTTCAAAACTTTATCAAGGTATGTGCTTTGTGAAAGTCCAATTAAGCGTCTTGATCTATCTCTATAGATCTTGATGCCCAATATATAAACAGCTTCACCGAGGTCCTTCATTGAAAAACTCTTATTCAAGTATCCTTTTATGCTATCCGGAAATTCTATATTATTTCCAATTAACAATATGCATCCACATATAATATTAGAAATGCTACAAAGCTCCCACTCACTTTTTTGTAAATACAGTCTTCTCCAAAAATCTGTATAAAACCATATGCTTTGATCACACTATCAAAACGTTTATTCCAACTCCAAGATGCTTGCACCAGTCCATAGATGGATCGCTGGAGCTTACACACTTTGTTAGCATCCTTTCGATCGATAAAACCTTCAGGTTGCATCATATACAACTCTTCTTCCAGAAATCCATTCAGGAATGCAGTCTTTACATCCATTTGCCAAATTTCATAATCATAAAATGCGGCAATTGCTAACATGATTCGGACGGACTTAAGCATCGCTACGGGTGAGAAAGTCTCATCCTAGTCAACTCCTTGAACTTGTCGAAAACCTTTCGCAACAAGTCGAGCTTTGTAGACAGTAACATTACCGTGAGCGTCAGTCTTCTTCTTGAAGATCCATTTATTCTCGATGGCTTGCAGGTCATCGGGCAAGTCAACCAAAGTCCACACTTTGTTCTCATACATGGATCTCATCTCAGATTTCATGGCCTCAAGCTATTTCGTGGAATCTGGGCTCATCATTGCTTCCTCATAGTTCGTAGATTTGCCATGGTCAAGTAGCATGACCTCCAGAATAGGATTACCGTACCACTCTGGTGTGGATCTTATTCTGGTTGACCTACGAGGTTCGGTAGTAACTTGATCTAAAGTGTCATGGTCATTATCATCAGCTTCCTCACTAATTGGTGTAGGGATCACAGAAACTGATTTCTGTGATGAACTACTTTCCAGTAAGGGAGTAGGCACAATTACCTCATCAAGTTCTACTTTCCTCCCACTCACTTCTTTCGAGAAAAACTCCTTCTCTAGAAAGGATCCACTCTTAGCAATGAATGTCTTGCCTTCGGATCTGTGATAGAAGGTGTACACAACAGTCTCCTTTGGGTATCCTATGAAGACACATTTCTCCGATTTGGGTTCAAGCTTATCAGGTTGAAGCTTTTTCACATAAGCATCGCAGCCCCAAACTTTAAGAAACGACAACTTTGGTTTCTTGCCAAACCACAGTTCATAAGGCGTCGTCTCAATGGATTTAGATGGTGCCGTATTTAACGTGAATGCAGCCATCTCTAAAGCATAACCCCAAAACAATAGAGGTAAATCAGTAAGAGACATCATAGATCGCACAATATCTAATAAAGTGCGGTTACGACGTTCGGACACACCATTATGCTGTGGTGTTCCGGGTGGCATGAGTTGGGAAACTATTCTGCATTGTTTCAAATGAAGACCAAACTCGTAAGTTAAATATTCTCCTCCACGATCAGACCATAGAAACTTTATTTTATTGTTACGATGATTTTCCACTTCACTCTAAAATTCTTTGAACTTTTCAAATGTTTTAGACTTATGTTTCATTAAGTAGATATACCCATATCTGCTCAGATCATCTGTGAAGGTGAGAAAATAACGATATCCGCCGTGAGCCTCAATATTCATCAGACCACACACATCAGTATGTATGATTTCCAACAAATCTGTTGCTCGCTCCATTGTTCCGGAGAATGGAGTTTTAATCATCTTGCCCATGAGGCATGGTTCGCAAGTACCAAGTGATTCATAATCAAGTGATTCCAAAAGTCCATCAGAATGGAGTTTCTTCATGCGCTTTACACCAATATGACCCAAACGGCAGTGCCGCAAATAAGTTGCACTATCATTATCAACTCTGCATCTTTTGGCTTCAATATTATGAATATGTGTATCACTACTATCAAGATTCAATAAAAATAGACCACTCTTCAAGGGTGCATGACCATAAAAGATATTACTCATATAAATAGAACAACCATTATTCTCAAATTTAAATGAATAATTGTCTCGCATCAAACAAGATCCAGATATAATGTTCATGCTCAACGCTGGCACAAAATAACAATTATTCAGGTCTAAAACTAATCCCGAAGGTAGATGTAGAGGTAGCGTGCCGACCGCGATCACATCGACTTTGGAACCATTTCCCACGCGCGCATCATCACCTCGTCCTTAGCTAATCTTCACTTAATCCATAGTCCTTGTTTCGAGTTGCAAATATTAGCAACCGAACCAGTATCAAATACCCAGGCACTACTGCGAGCATTAGTAAGGTATACATCAATAACATGTATATCACATATACCTTTGTTCACCTTGCCATCCTTCTTATCCGCCAAATACTTGGGGCAGTTCCGCTTCCAGTGACCAGTCCCTTTGCAGTTGAAGCACTCGATCCTCGGACTTAGGTCCAGACTTGGGCTTCTTCACTTGAGCAGCAACTTGCTTGCCATTCTTCTTGAAGTTCCCCTTCTTCCCTTTACCCTTTTTCTTGAAACTGGTGGTCTTGTTGACCAAAAACACTTGATGCTCCTTCTTGATTTCTACCTCCGCAGCCTTTAGCATCACGAAGAGCTCGGGAATTGTCTTATCCATCCCTTGCATATTATAGTTCATCACAAAGCTCTTGTAGCTTGGTGGCAGTGATTGAAGAATTCTGTCAATGACACTATCATCCGAAAGATTAACTCCCAGTTGAATCAAGTGATTGTAGTACCCAGACATTCTGAGTATATGTTCACTAACAGAACTATTCTCCTCCATTTTGCAGCTGTAGAACTTATTGGAGACTTCATATCTCTCAATCCGGGCATTTGCTTGAAATATTAACTTCAAATCCTGGAACATCTCATATGCTCCATGACGTTCAAAACGTCGTTGAAGTCCCGGTTCTAAGCCGTAAAGCATGGCACACTGAACTATCGAGTAGTCATCAACACGCGACTGCCGGGCATTCACAATGTCTGTAGTTGCCGGTGTGGGTGGTACACCTAGCGGTGCTTCCAGGACGTAATTCTTCTGTGCAGCAATGATAATAATCCTCAAGTTACGGACCCAGTCCGTGTAATTGCTACCATCATCTTTCAACTTTGCTTTCTCAATGAACGCATTAAAATTCAACGGAACAATCACATCGTCACCGGCGCGATACCTTGATCTCCATTTGTGATGCCCTCGATTCAATCGTACACTAATCATACACGCAAATGTGTATGATCAAGATCAAGGACTCACGGGAAGATATCACAACACAACTCTAGACACAAATTAAAATAATACAAGCTTTATGTTACAAGCCAGGGGCCTCGAGGGCTCGAATACATAAGCTCGAATACACAAGAGTCAGCGGAAGCAACAATATCTGAGTACAGACATAAGTTAGACAAGTTTGCCTTAAGAAGGCTAGCACAAAAGCAAAATCGATCGAAAAGGCAAGGCCTCCTGCCTGGGAGCCTCCTAACTACTCCTGGTCGTCGACGGTCTCCACGTAGTAGTAGACATCGGCGGTGGCATCGACTGGCTCCAACATCTGGTTGCATCAACCGGAAAGAAGAAGAAAGGGGGAAAGGGGGAGCAAAGCAACCGTGAGTACTCATCCAAAGTACTCGCAAGCAAGGATCTACACTACATATGCAACATTATCAAAGGAAGGCTGTATATGTGGACTGGGCTGCAGAAATGCAAGAATAGAGAGAAGGCCTAGTCCTATCGAAGACTAGTATCTTCTGGAATCCACCATCTTGCAGCAAACAGGAGGGAGTAGAGTAGCATAAAGTAAAGTAGTAGTAGTGTTATCAACCTCGGCCGGAGATCCTTTCTCGACTCCCTGCGAGAAAGGCATCCCAGAGCCATACTATCCAATTATCATCACAATCCAATTCTCATCGCAATCCATTGCTCATATCCATGTCTCATCTCAAGTATCCAGTTCTAGTTGTATCGATCGGGATACAACTCCAAGTGTCCGTTACCGTAGGACAGGCTATCGATAGATGTTTTCTTTACAGGGGTGCACCAACTTACCCATCACGCCGCTTAACTCCGGCGGACACACTTTCCGTGGTCATGCCGGCCTCGGCCAAACAATACGCCGCAACCCGACCTAGGCTTAATAGAGAGGCCAGCAGACGGACTAAACCTATGCCCCAGGGGTCATGGGCCATCTCCCGGGAACTCCTGCACGTTGCGTCTGCCGCGGTGAGCGAACCTAGCTACCTCCTTCAACAAGGCGCCACGCAGTCCAACCCGGCGCGCCACTCGATTCTTGGCGTCTATGAAGCTTCGGCTGATGCATCTGACGCAGAACGCCCATACTATGCCCACGTGATGGTTAGTGCTATCGGGCCGAGGCCCCTCGGATCAAATATCCAAATCGTAGTGGATTAGGAACGCAGCGGTAACAAGCAGAGACTCATGAAAGATGTGACCCGTTGCCCGTCCTCGAGGACTTGCGGCAAGGGCTAGGAATGCCCGGCCACGCCTCGTAATTATATCGCGGGCACCCTCCAGGTCAACCCGTCTCCACATCACTCGCAATTAAGCTCACGCGGGTACCCCTCAGGGTCGACCCGTCCTTCCAAGTAACAGGGGTAAAGTCCAAGTATCCGTGTGTCCAAACATCAAGGGGAAAACCCGAGGAATCACCCCCGATGATTTCCATTAGATGTAATCATCAAGGTGAACATAATAGGAATCACCCCCGAGGTTCACACTTGAGGGGTTGCACGACAGAGTCGTATCGGAAGTGGTTAAGGAGGAAATCACCCTCGATGACCACGACCGAATGACTACACTACAGGGTTAACATCAGAAGTGCTGAAGAGGTTTACCCTCGGTACTCGATAGTAACCCAGTAGTGTTGAGCAACTAAGGGGAAAGTGATGTGCGGTGCCGGGGCCTGGTCTTCGGTCCCGTTGATCGGGTCTTCAATGATGAAGCAGGGGCAACAAGGACAAGGTGGGGGTCACTGATGGATCACTAACCTATTGGAAATATGCCCTAGAGGCAATAATAAAAGCATTATTATTATATTTCCTTGTTCATGATAATTGTCTTTTATTCATGCTATAACTGTATTATCCGGAAATCCTAATACACGTGTGAATACATAGACTACAATACGTCCCTAGTAAGCCTCTAGTTGACTAGCTCGCTGGTCAACAGATAGTCATGGTTTCACGACTATGGACATCGATGTCGTTGACAAGCGGGATCACGTCATTAGGAGAATGACGTGATGGACAAGACAATCCTAAGCATAGCACAAGATCGTGTAGTTCGTTTTGCTAGAGCTTTTCCAATGTCAAGTATCTCTTCCTTAGACCATGAGATCGTGTAACTCCCGGATACCGTAGGGAGTGCTTTGGGGTACCGAGCGTCACAACGTAATCGGGTGACTATAAAGGTGCATTACGGTATCTCCGAAAGTGTACATTGGGTTGACACGGATCGAGACAGGGATTTGTCACCCGTATGACGGAGAGGTATCACTGGGCCCACTCGGTAGTGCATCATCATAATGAGCTCAAAGTGACCAAGTGTCTGGTCACGGGATCATGCATTACGGTACGAGTAAAGTGACTTGCCGGTAACGAGACTGAACGAGGTATTGGGATACCAACGATCAAGTCTCGGGCAAGTAACATACCGTCTGACAAAGGGAATAGTATACGGGGTTGCTTGAACCCTCGACATCATGGTTCATCCGATGACATCATCGAGGAGCATGTGGGAGCCAACATGGGTATCCAGATCCCGCTGTTGGTTATTGACACGAGAGCCGTCTCGGTCATGTCTGCGTGTCTCGAACCCGTAGGGTCTACCCACTTAAGGTTCGGTGACGCTAGGGTTATTAGGAAGACTAGTATGTGATTACGAATGTTGTTCGAGTCCCGGACGAGATCCGGACATCACGAGAAGTTCGGAAGGGTCCGGAGGTAAAGATTTATATATGGGAAGTTGTCAAGCGGACACCGGAAAAGTTTCGGGTCATATCGGTATTATGGAGGGGCCACCGAAAGGTTCGGAGGACCACCGGGAGGCCACCTCCCGGGGCCACTTGGGCTGTGTGGGAGGCAGCCAGCCCCTGGTGGGCTGGGCGCACCCCCTCCCCTTGGGCCCATGCGCCTAGGGTTGAGGAGGGAACCAAGAGGCGCCCCTTGCTTGGGGGCAAGCCCTCCCTTGGCCGCCGCCCCCCCTCTAGATGCATCTAGAGGGGTCGGCCCCCCTCCTCCCTTCCCCTATAAATAGAGGGGTGAGGGGAGGGCTGCAGAAACAACTTGAAGGCGCAGCCCCTCCCCTCCCCAACACCTCTCCTCCTCCGCGTGCGCTTGGCGAAGCCTGCCGGAGGCTGTCACTCCATCATCATCACGCCGTCGTGCTGCTGTTGGAGCCATCTTCCTCAACCTCTCCTTCCTCCTTGCTGGATCAAGACGGAGGAGACGTCCGTCTGCACTGCACGTGTGTTGAACGCGGAGGTGCTGTCCGTTCAGCACTTGGTCATCGGTGATCCGAGTACGACTCCATCATCACCATCCCCTCGAAAGCTTTCGCACGCGATCTACAAGTGGTATATAGATGCAAACTCACTCCCTTAACTCGTTGCTTAGATGAACTCATAGATGGATCTTGGTGAAACCGTAGGAAAAATTTTAATTTTCTGCAACGTTCTCCAATAGTGGCATCATGAGCTAGGTCTATGCGTAGTTCTCTATTGCACGAGTAGAACACAATTTTGTTGTGGGCGTAGAACTTGTCAACTTGCTTGCCGCTACTAGTCTTATCTTGCTTCCAGCGGTATTGTGGGATGAAGCGGCCCGGACCAACCTTACACGTACGCTTACGTGAGACCGGTTCCACCGACTAACATGCACTAGTTGCATAAGGTGGCTGGCGGGTGTCTGTCTCTCCCACTTTAGTTGGAGCGGATTCGATGAAAAGGGTCCTTATGAAGGGTAAATAGAAGTTGACAAGATCACATTGTGGTTATTCGTAGGTAAGAAAACGTTCTTGCTAGAACCCAATTGCAGCCACGTAAAAGATGCAACAACAATTAGAATACGTCTAACTTGTTTTTGCAGCAATTGTCATGTGATGTGATATGGCCAAGTTGTGATGAATGATGAATGTCATATTGTGATGTATGAGATCATGTTCTTGTAATAGGAATCACGACTTGCATGTCGATGAGTATGACAACGGCAGGAGCCATAGGAGTTGTCTTTATTTTGTATGACCTGCGTGTCATTGAAGAACGCCATGTAAATTACTTTACTTTATTGCTAAACGCGTTAGCCATAGAAGTAGAAGTAGTCGTTGGCGTGACAACTTCATGAAGACACGATGATGGAGATCATGATGATGGAGATCATGGTGTCATGCGGTGACAAGATGATCATGGAGCCCGAAGATGAAGATCAATGGAGCTTTGTGATATTGGCCATATCATGTCACTACTATATAATTGCATGTGATGTTTATTATGTTATATGCATCTTGTTTACTTAGAACGACGGTAGTAAATAAGATGATCCCTTACAAAATATCAAGAGGTGTTCTCCCCTAACTGTGCACCGTTGCTAAAGTTCGTCGTTTCGAAGCACCACGTGATGATCGGGTGTGATCGATCCTCACGTTCACATACAACGGGTGTAAGACAGTTTTACATGCAAAACACTTAGGGTTAACTTGACGAGCCTAGCATGTACAGACATGGCCTCGGAACACGGAGACCGAAAGGTCGAACACGAGTCGTATGGAAGATACGATCAACATGAGAATGTTCACCGACGATGACTAGTCCGTCTCACGTGATGATCGGACACGGCCTAGTCGACTCGGATCGTGTAACACTTAGATGACTAGAGGGATGTCTAATCTGAGTGGGAGTTCATTTAAATAATTTGATTATATGAACTTAGTTATCATGAACTTAGTCTAAAACTTTTGCATAATATGTCTTGTAGATCAAATGGCCAACGCTCATGTCAACTTGAACTTCAACACGTTCCTAGAGAAAACCAAGCTGAAAGATGACGGCAGCAACTATATGGACTGGGTCCGGAACTTGAGGATCATCCTCATAGCTGCCAGGAAACAATATGTCCTAGAAGGACCGCTAGGTGACGCTCCCGTCCCAGAGAACCAAGACATTATGAATGCTTGGCAGTCTCGCGCTGATGATTACTCCCTCGTTCGATGCGGCATGCTTTACTGACTTAGAACCGGGCTCCAAAAGCGTTTTGAGCATCACGGAGCATATGAGATGTTTGAGGAGCTGAAACTAGTTTTCCAAGCTCACGCCGGTCGAGAGATATGACATCTCCGACAAGTTCTATAGTTGTAAGATGGAGGAAAATAGTTACGTCGGTGAGCACATACTCAAGATGTGCAGGGTTGCACAACCGTATAACCCAGCTGAATATTAGCCTCCCTGATGAGGCGGTCATTGACAGAATCCTTCAGTCGCTCCCACCAAGCTACAAGAGCTTTGTGATGAACTACAATATGCAGGGGATGGTAAAGACTATTCCTGAAGTATTCTCTATGCTGAAGTCAGCAGAGGTTGAAATCAAGAAAGAGCATCAAGTGTTGATGGTCAATAAGACCACTAAGTTCAAGAAAGGCAAGGGCAAGAAGAACTTCAAGAAGGACGACAAGGAGGTTGTCGCGCCCGGTAAGCAAGTTGCCGGGAAGAAGTCAAAGAATGGACCCAAGCCCGAGACTGAGTGCTTTTATTGCAAGGGGAAGGGTCACTGGAAGCGGAACTGCCCCAAATACTTAGCGGATAAGAAGGCCGGCAACACCAAAGGTATATTTGATATACATGTAATTGATGTGTACCTTACCAGTACTCGTAGTAACTCCTGGGTATTTGATACGGTGCCGTTGCTCATATTTGTAACTCACAGCAGAGCTGCGGAATAAGCGGAGACCGGCAAAGGACGAGGTGATGATGCGTCGGGAATGGTTCCAGAGTCGATGTGATCGCCGCCGCACGCTACCTCTACATTTACCTACGGGATTAGTTTTGAACCTTAATAATTGTTATTTGGTGCCAAGTTTGAGCATGAACATTGTATCCGGATCTCGTTTAATGCGAGATGGCTACTCATTTAAATCCGAGAATAATGGTTGTTCTATTTATATGAGAGATATGTATTATGGTCATGCTCCGATGGTCAATGGTTTATTCTTAATGAATCTCGAGCGTAGTGTTACACATGTTCATAGCGTGAATACCAAGAGATGTAAAGTTGATAACGATAGTCTCACATACTTGTGGCAATCGCCGCCTTGGTCACATTGGTGTCAAGCGCATGAAGAAGCTCCATGTTGATTGACTTTTGGAGTCTATAGATTATGAATCATTTGACACATGCGAACCATGCCTCATGGGCAAGATGACCAAGACTCCGTTCTACGGAACAATGGAGCGAGCAACCAACTTGTTGGAAATCATACATACCGATGTGTGCGGTCCAATGAGTGTTGAGGCTCGCGGAGGATATCGTTATGTTCTCACTCTCACAGATGACTTAAGTAGATATGGGTATGTCTACTTGATGAAACACAAGTCTGAGACCTTTTAAAAGTTCAAGGAATTTCAGAATGAAGTAGAGAATCAACGTGACCGAAAGATAAAATTCTTACGATCGGATCGTGGAGGAGAATATTTAAGTCACGAATTTGGTACACACTTAAGAAAATGTGGAATCGTTTCACAACTCACGCCGCCTGGAACACCTCAACGTAACGGTGTGTCCGAACGTCGTAATCGCACTCTATTGGATATGGTGCGGTCTATTATGTCTCTTACCAATTTACCGCTGTCATTTTGGGGATACGCTCTAGAGACAGCTACATTCACTTTAAATAGGGCACCGTCTAAATCCGTTGAGATGACACCGTATGAATTATGGTTTGGGAAGAAACCAAAGTCGCTGCTTTCTAAAAGTTTGGGGATGCGATGCTTATGTCAAGAAACTTCAACCTGAAAAGCTCGAACCCAAGTCGGAAAAATGCGTCTTCATAGGATACCCTAAGGAAACCATAGGGTATACCTTCTACTTAAGATCCGAGGGCAAGATCTTTGTTGCCAAGAACGGATCCTTTCTGGAAAAGGAGTTTCTCTCGAAAGAAGTAAGTGGGAGGAAAATAGAACTCGATGAAGTACTACCTTTTGAACGGGATAGTAGTGCAGCTCGTGAAAATGTTCTGTGATGCCTACACCAACTGAAGAGGAAAACAATGATGATGATCAAGGTACTTCGGATCAAGTTGCTCTTGAACTTCAGAGGTCCACAAGGACACGTTCCGCACTGCAGTGGTACGGCAACCTGTCCTGGAAATCATGTTCTTAGACAACGGTGAACCTTCGAACTATGAAGAAGCGATGGCGGGCCCAGATTCCAACAAATGGCTAGAAGCCATGAAATCCGAGATAGAATCCATGTATGAAAACAAAGTATGGACTTTGACCAACTTGCCGATGATCGGCGGCGATAGAAAACAAATGGATCTTTAAGAAGAAGACGGACGCGGATGGTAATGTCACCATCTATAAAGCTCGACTTGTCGCTAAGGGTTATCGGCAAGTTCAAGGGATTGACTACGATGAGACTTTCTCTCCCGTAGCGAAGCTTAAGTCCGTCCGAATCATGTTAGCAATTGCCGCATACTACGATTATGAGATATGGCAGATGGACGTCAAAACAGCGTTCCTTAACGGTTATCTTAAGGAAGAGCTGTATATGATGCAGCCGGAGGGTTTTGTCGATCCCAAGAATGCTGACAAAGTATGCAAGCTCCAGATATCCATTTATGGGCTGTTGCAAGCATCTCGGAGTTGTAACATTCGCTTTGATGAGATGATCAAAGCGTTTGGGTTTATGCAGACTTATGGAGAAGCCTGCGTTTACAAGAAAGTGAGTGGGAGCTCTGTAGCATTTCTCATATTGTATGTAGATGACATACTTTTGATGGGAAATGATATAGAATTCTTGGATAGCATTAAGGCCTACTTGAATAAGTGTTTTTCAATGAAGGACCTTGGAGAAGCTGCTTATATATTAGGCATCAAGATCTATAGAGATAGATCGAGACGCCTCATAGGTCTTTCACAAAGCACATACCTTGATAAGATTTTGAAGAAGTTCAAAATGGATCAGTCCAAGAAGGGGTTCTTGCCTGTATTGCAAGGTGTGAGACTGAGCTCGGCTCAATGCCCGACCACGGCAAAAGATAAACAAGAGATGAGTGTCATCCCCTATGCTTCAGCCATAGGGTCTATTATGTATGCCATGCTGTGTACCAGATCTGATGTAAACCTTGCCGTAAGTTTGGTAGGAAGATACCAAAGTAATCCCGGCAAGGAACACTGGACAGCGGTCAAGAATATCCTAAAGTACCTGAAAAGGACAAAGGACATGTTTCTCGTTTATGGAGGTGACGAAGAGCTCGTTGTAAAGGGTTACGTCGACGCTAGCTTCGACACAGATCTGGATGACTCTAAGTCACAAACCGGATACGTGTATATGTTGAATGGTGGAGCAGTAAGCTGGTGCAGCTGCAAGCAGAGCATTGTGGCGGGATCTACATGTGAAGCGGAGTACATGGCAGCCTCGGAGGCAGCGCATGAAGCAATTTGGGTGAAGGAGTTCATCACCGACCTAGGAGTCATACCCAATGCGTCGGGGCCGATCAAACTCTTCTGTGACAACACCAGAGCTATTGCACTTGCCAAGGAGCCCAGGTTTCACAAGAAGACCAGGCACATCAAGTTGCCGCTTCAACTCCATCCGTGAAAATGTTCAAGATGGAGCCATAGAAATTTGTAAAGTGCATACGGATCTGAATGTAGCAGATCCGTTGACTAAACCTCTTCCGCGAGCAAAACATGATCAACACCAGAACTCTATGGGTGTTCGATTCATCACAATGTAACTAGATTATTGACTCTAGTGCAAGTGGGAGACTGTTGGAAATATGCCCTAGAGGCAATAATAAAAGCATTATTATTATATTTCCTTGTTCATGATAATTGTCTTTTATTCATGCTATAAGCGTATTATCCGGAAATCGTAATACACGTGTGAATACATAGACTACAATATGTCCCTAGTAAGCCTCTAGTTGACTAGCTCATTGGTCAGAGATAGTCATGGTTTCACGACTATGGACATCGATGTCGTTGACAACGGGATCACGTCATTAGGAGAATGACGTGATGGACAAGACCCAATCCTAAGCATAGCACAAGATCGTGTAGTTCGCTTTTGCTAGAGCTTTTCCAATGTCAAGTATCTCTTCCTTAGACCATGAGATCGTGTAACTCCCGGATACCGTAGGAGTGCTTTGGGTGTACCAAACGTCACAACATAACTGGGTGACTATAAAGGTGCATTACAGGTATCTCCAAAAGTGTCTGTTGGGTTGACACGGATCGAGACAGGGATTTGTCACTTCGTATGACAGAGAGGTATCACTGGGCCCACTCGATAGTGCATCATCATAATGAGCTCAAAGTGACCAAGTGTCTGGTCACGGGATCATGCATTACGGTACAAGTAAAGTGACTTGCCGGTAACGAGACTGAACGAGGTATTGGGATACCAACGATCGAGTCTCGGGCAAGTAACATACCGTCTGACAAAGGGAATAGTATACGGGGTTGCTTGAACCCTCGACATCGTGGTTCATCCGATGACATCATCGAGGAGCATGTGGGAGCCAACATGGGTATCCAGATCCCGCTGTTGGTTATTGACACGAGAGCCGCCTCGGTCATGTTCGCGTGTCTCCCGAACCCGTAGGGTCTACACACTTAAGGTTCGGTGACGCTAGGGTTATTAGGAAGACTAGTATGTGATTACTGAATGTTGTTCGGAGTCCGGATGAGATCCCGGACGTCACGAGGAGTTCGGAAGGGTCCGGAGGTAAAGATTTATATATGGGAAGTTGTCAAACGGACACCTAAAAGTTTCGGGTCATATCGGTATTATGGAGGGGCCACCGGAAAGGTTCCGGAGGACCACGGAGGGGCCACCTCACAGGGGGCCACTTGGGCTGCGTGGGAGGCAGCCAGCCTGGTGGGCTGGGCGCACCCCTCCCTTGGGCCCATGCGCCTAGGGGTTGAGGGGAACCCTAAGGGTGGCGCCTTGCTTGGGGGCAAGCCCTCCTCCCTTGGCCGCCGCCTCTAGATGCATCTAGAGGGGTCGGCCCCTCCTCCCTTCCCTATAAATAGAGGGGTGAGGGAGGGCTGCAGAAACAACTTGAAGGCGCAGCCCCTCCCTCCCAACACCTCTCCTCCTCCGCGCGCTTGGCGGCTCCCCGGGAGAACTGTCACTCCATCATCATCACGCCGTCGTGCTGCTGTTGGAGCCATCTTCCTCAACCTCTCCTTCCTCCTTGCTGGATCAAGACAGAGGAGACGTCGTCCGTACCGTACGTGTGTTGAACGCGGAGGTGCTGTCCGTTTAGCACTTGGTCATCGGTGATCCGAGTACGACTCCATCATCACCATCCCCTCGAAAGCTTCCGCACGCGATCTACAAGTGGTATGTAGATGCAAACTCACTCCCTTAACTCGTTGCTTAGATGAACTCATAGATGGATCTTGGTGAAACCGTAGGAAAATTTTTAATTTTCTGCAACGTTCTCCAACATAACCAACCTATACTAAGCAGTTTAGGATAAGCAGGTAAGGTACAATAGCAGATACAAAAGCAGGCTATGCATCAGAATAGGACCAAACAATAACAGTAGCAAAATCTAATGCAAGCATGAGAGAATGGAATGGGCGATATCGGGATGATCAAAGGGGGTCTTGCCTGGTTGCTCTGGCAAGGAGGAGTCGTCGGTGACGTAGTCGATCACCGGGGCATCGCCGACCTCGGGGTCTACCGGAGAGAAGAGGGGGAAGAAACAGTAAATACATAGCAAACAGAGGTAACACTAAGCAAGACATGACGATACGTAACGCTAAGCGTGCTCTAACGCGGTACCACACGTTGTAGACGAAGGGGGGAAACATCCGAGGGTGAATTCCCGACGTTAGGTGGATTCCGGACAAAGGAAAAGAGGGGGAAAGTTCCATGTTCAGCATGCTAGGGGCATGTGACAGATGAACGGACCACGTATTCAGATTCGTTGGATTTTTCTGAGAAACTTTCATATAGAAAACATTTTCATACGAGTTACGGTTTATTTTCTATGAATTTTTAAAGTTTATACAATAATCTGGAATTACTAAATTAGCAGAAAAGGAAATATGACATCAGCATGACATAGGTGTGACGTCAGCAGTCAACAGTCCGGTTGACTGGTCAAAGCTGACCAGTGGGTCCCACATGTCATAGAGAGAGGGCTAACAGTGGGTTATTTTAAAAGAATAGGGGGGTAATTAGCAGTTGGGCCCCACATGTCAGTGGCTAATTAGATTAACTAATTAACTTTAGTTATATAAACGTTTTAATTAACAGAATAACTGTGGGGCCCGCATGTCAATGACACTGGGCTGCCCAGTCAGCATGTTGACTGGGTCAACCCAGCCAATGGGACCATGGGCCCATTGGCGGCGACACGGGAGGGCCGCGTGGCGGACAGGTCAGCAGGCGACGCCGGAGTCGCTCCGGCGACCCTCTCGCGGCTGCTCCTCGCCGGAGTTGGCCGGAAAACGACCTCAGGGGCCCGTTTCGGCCGCGGTTTGAACCTACGGCACCGCAGGGCTCGCGCGCATCCGACTGCGGTGGTGGCTTGGCCGGAGCGCGCCTGCAGCGACGGCGGCGAGTACGAGCAGCGACGGCGCTCGGGTGCACGGCGGGGACATTGCTAGGGGCACGGCGAGGCGAGCCAGAAGGCTTGCCCCGCCTCTGGGAGCGTGCTGAGCATGACGGGGTGGCCGGCTACGAGCTCCGCGAGCCGTGGCTACGGCGGCGAACCCCACGACGGCGACAAGCTCGGGCATGACGGGGGAACCAGCTACGGGTAGTGGCAGAAGCAGGGAAGAGAAGGAAGGGGGGGAGGTCCGGCGCTCACTTCCGTTGCTGGGAAGGCCCGAGGAAGAGTCGAGGTGGCCGGAGACGGCGTCGGTGTGCGGCGGCCCGAGGCGGACGGAGGTTGAAGAAGGCGGCGTGACGGCGCTGTAGAGCCTCCGAGCTCTTGCGGATGGCACCAGGGGGCGTAGCGGATGATGGCGAGGAGCTACGTCATGGCGAATACGCGCGTGGTGGCCGGTGGCCACGAGGGCGACGGCGGCCATGGCGGCTGTGGCGTTCGGATGCGATGGGGAGGGGATCTGGGGTGCGAGGGAGGCGGGCGGGCGGGGAAAGGACCGCACGAGTGGGGTGCGGTGAGTGGACGGGAGGGCTCGAGGCGTCGAGGGCGTCGCCTTATCCCTTCCCGACGGGACGGCGACAGGTTCGTGGCGACCAGCGTGGCCACTGGGTCGGGTGAACAGAGAGGAGGAGGCGACCGGGGAGGTGGGCTGCTGGGTTGGGCCGCCAGATGACAAAGGCCTGTGGGGGTCAGGGGGTTTTTTTCTTTTACCTCTGCTCTTTTCTTTTACGTAAAAAGCATGGTAATATTTGGGCTGCCAAATGGATTTTGTAAAATGTGGGACTTGGCCACATAATTACATTGAAATATTTAGCATCGCCACAAAAAGGTTGTGAGGCTTTTGAAATAGTTTGAAATTTTTATAAAGTAAAAAGGCATTTAAACTATTGTTTTAGCCACTGCTTTAAGTAGTTTAGGCCACTTAAACCCTTTGCAAAAATGTTGGTTCACCACCAATATTAGTTGTGGAATATTTGGCACATGATGAACATTTTAGATTTCATGTCTGACAAATATGAATTTTGGACTTGATGTTTTAAACAAGTGGCAACTAGCAAGGTAATCATGATGACATGGCATGATTAGTGGGAGATTACTGTGGCATGAATCTCGGGGTGTTACAAATCTCCTCCACTACAAGAAATCTCGTCCCGTGATTTAAGTGGGGAAGTGATGGGTAACTTCAGGAGGACTAATCTTTATAGGGTTAATCATCTCATGAACAATTCAGGGAATGTGACAGAAGTATCTCTCGAGTCGAAACTTAAGAAAACATCAAGAGCAAAGTATGAAGGTACAATAGGAAGTTTCATGTGAATGTACAAACGATCGATACCTGAACAGAGTATGAGAAGGGGGGCTCAGAGCATTGGGAATAGATCATCTCTCAGAGGGTGGCTCATGAGAACACACAAGGTTAAGAGCAAAGGATACTTCGGAATTAAGGATGTACAGGAGAGTCAGGTTTCGATCCAGTGGAACTGTGGGTTATGGGCCCACCATGTGGGTTAAATGCAGGAAGGGTGGTGACATCTTGCACGGTCATGAGGGAAAGGCATGTCAGTTATGTCGCCAACAACGTTGGTACCAAGGGCGAGGGACGAAGGGAACCATTTTCCTGCTCGATTAAACGAGGCGGACCAAAAGGCGAAGTTCTCGTCCATCGGTGGTTACCGGAATGTCAACAGCAATAATAACAAGGTCTTACTGACCAATTGTACACCGAGGTGTTTACATAAGCCGGGAACTATTACTGCTTAGAACATATGGATCACAAGATAGGTTAAACAAAACAATGGAAAGGAATATGTGATTATTATGATAATCAGACCAATGGAAAGGAAAGATGTTTATACCCAAGTATTAGAGTATAACTTTCCCAAAGAAAGGCAGAGCATGATTGGACTCCAAGTATTAAACCGTTTAGACAAAGGGGCAAGGAATTTATGAGGTTTACACATACCATGGTGATTGGATAATTGATCAAGAATAGTTAGCATTGTGCTCCCAATGTTCTTGTTGATGATCGGAGTACCACACACATGTTTCGGGATAGTGTTGACATGGTCATCAGGGAAAGGTCGGACTTCAGATACACAAAGGATCCATTGGAAACAACTTAGAAAATAAGTCATACAATTTCAGCAAAGAAAAGATGAGGGTGTGGCCGACGGGCTCAGCAACAATCCATCGACATGTCAAAAAGGGTGTATTACCAAAATTATGTGAACAAGTTTGTGTTGGGGAAGGCAAGAATGTTGTCAATGATAATTTAAATCATCGAGGGGCAAGGATTGTATTTCTCATCATGAATTCGATTGATATCCTGGAAGAGCTCAGAATGTTGATGATGATCACGAAACATTTGTCGAGAGATTTCATGAAGATGTAATCGATCGGCGATGACATCAAGTCAAAGGAATGATGAAGCGAAAGTTTATTGGAACCAATGGTACGACACAAACTCGAAATTAAGCTTGCTATTCAAGACAAAATGATATGACGAGGAAAGTCGATGTAGGCTTAGCTCATCGTCAAAAAGTGTGCTCCGGGAAGAAGGATCAGGTAGCACAGTTAAAAGTTGACATGATAAAAATATAGCCGATCAGGCTAGGAATGATGTTATGGGGTACAAAACTTCCCAATATCAGATACTAGGTGTAATGCCGGAAGGTAAATCGGAGTAGAGGTTGGACGGGGGAATGATTTGCAGAGGATAAGTATTTTAACTTATCCGGTAAATGGAATCAAGGAGGAAATATGGTCGGAACCACGATTGCAAAGGATCAATTCATAGATACAAGCTGAGCTTGTACCAAAGAAATAATTATTTTTATGAGCATCTTCCATGATAAGTTCTACATCGGTTCCATGGGCATGAACACAAAGGTTCAAGGTCGACTCCCACTTCTTCAATAGATAACCTTTCATTCACTCCTCGTTTTCGAAGAATTTGTAGTGCATAGGATTTATCTGGCGAAGTACCAGAAGAGTAAGACTCGTGAGAACTCTCGGGTTCACACGAATTAGGGAAGGCATAGGTTCAACCCATAGGGGCATCTTGGGAACATATACCCCAAACTACACGAGTAAAATAACACAAGCTCGAAGGCAAAGCATGGTTGAGAAGGAAGAGGAAACAATTTACCAAAAGCATTATGTATCTGAGGAAAGGCTCCAAAAAGTTATTGAATATGAAGGACGTTGTCAGATAAAATCCAAAAAAGGGATCTGGCGATCCACATAGGATCTGATGTGAGTACTGGTACCCAACCAGAAGAAGAAAGAATGCAAAGGCTTTGGATTATAGAAACATCTGAATAATTCGATGCTTAAATGCAAACAAAACATGATTTCAAAAATAGAAGATCAGAAGCAGACGCTCTGATCAAAAGATAAGTAAGTTGAATAGCACTAGGGATACAATTGACGGCAATTTGATTGGTTGAGAAACAACTCTTAGTCAAATGACGTCCAAGCCGGAAGGATGAATTCTATGATCCGACTGAGGATTGCGAGCATCCACAACATATTGAATCAACGGACTCAAAAGGATAGTGACAAAGGATGCCAATAAGATTACTAGACTTATGGGATTATCCATAATGCAAGCAGGCAAGGAGAATCAAGAGCAATAGGCTGCAGAGGATTTTTTGGAAGATCACATAGTATTTCCAAGTATTTTGGAAATCATGTGAACAACTTGGGATGAACGGGTTTAGCGAATTATCCGTAGTGCAAAAAGAAGCCGCAAAGCAGAAGGCACAAAGGATTCTTGAAACCACGGAGAGTACATCTTGTAATAATAGGAGCGACTGGATATGAAGGTACAAGCGGCAAGGATGTCAGTCACGGGATTATACGTGGGTCGAACTGCAAGACAAGGCAAGGCTGTGGTCTCGAAAAACATTGAGGAGTATCTGCAGAAACTTCTGGCGAAGCAAGCGATCAGCGGTAATGTCGGGGCTCTCCGGGAGGAAGTAGTTACGAGATCCTAATGTTAGAGTTAGCAAAATCATTTAACCCGAATGGAAGAGAGATCAGAGTCCCAGAGTATAGACGAGGAATAAAAGATCCTAATACCACCCAATTAGCGACGTGGGCCCGTAAGCCACACAACCAAGTTAGTAAAACGGTTTCGGTTTCTAGACTCAACTTCGGCCATGGAGTTGGAAAGGGGGATCCTACAGGCAGTCGGCTCTGATACCAACTTGTGACGCCCTCGATTCAATCGTACACTAATCATACACGCAAATGTGTACGATCAAGATCAAGGACTCACGGGAAGATATCACAACACAACTCTAGACACAAATTAAAATAATACAAGCTTTATGTTACAAGCCAGGGGCCTCAAGGGCTCAAATACATAAGCTCGAATACACAAGAGTCAGCGGAAGCAACAATATCTGAGTACAGACATAAGTTAGACAAGTTTGCCTTAAGAAGGCTAGCACAAAAGCAAAATCGATCGAAAAGGCAAGGCCTCCTGCCTGGGAGCCTCCTAACTACTCCTGGTCGTCGACGGTCTCCACGTAGTAGTAGACATCGGCGGTGGCATCGGACTTCTGGGCTCCAACATCTGGTTGCATCAGCCGGAAAGAAGAAGAAAGGGGGAAAAGGGGGAGCAAAGCAACCGTGAGTACTCATCCAAAGTACTCGCAAGCAAGGATCTATACTACATATGCAACATTATCAAAGGAAGGTTGTATATGTGGACTGGGCTGCAGAAATGCAAGAATAGAGAGAAGGCCTAGTCCTATCGAAGACTAGTATCTTCTGGAATCCACCATCTTGCAGCAAACAGGAGGGAGTAGAGTAGCATAAAGTAAAGTAGTAGTGTTATCAACCTCGGCCAGAGATCCTTTCTCGACTCCCTGCGAGAAAGGCATCCCAGAGCCATACTATCCAGTTATCATCACAATCCAATTCTCATCGCAATCCATTGCTCATATCCATGTCTCATCTCAAGTATCCGATTCTAGTTGTATCGATCGGGATACAACTCCAAGTGTCTCATTACCGAGGACAGGCTATCGATAGATGTTTTCTTCACTGCAGGGTGCACCAACTTACCCACCACGCCGCTTAACTCCGTGGGACACACTTTCCAGGTCATGCCCGGCCTCGGCCAAACAATACGCCGCAACCCGACCTAGGCTTAATAGAGAGGCCAGCACGCCGGACTAAACCTATGCCCTGTGGGTCATGGGCCATCTCCCCGGGAACTCACACGCGTTGCGACGCGGCGGTGAGCAGACCTAGCTACCTCCTTCAACAAGGCAGGCGCTTACGCAGTCCAACCCGCACGACGCGCCACTCGATTCTTGGCGTCTATGAAGCTTCGGCTGATGCATACGACCTTGAACGCCCATACTATGCCCACGTGATGGTTAGTGCTATCGGGCGAGGCCCCTCGGACCAAATATCCAAATCGTAGTGGATTAGGAACGCGGTAACAAGCGAGACTCACGAAAGATGTGACCCGTTGCCCGTCTCGAGGACTTGCGGCAAGGGCTAGGAATGCCCGGCCACGCCTCGTAATTATCTCGCGGGCACCCTCCAGGTCAACCCGTCTCCACATCACTCGCAATTAAGCTCGCGCGGGTACCCCTCAGGGTCGACCCGTCTTTCTAAGTAATAGGGGTAAAGTCCAAGTATCCGTGTGTCCAAACATCAAGGGGAAAACCCGAGGAATCACCCCTGATGAATTCCACTAGATGTAATCATCAAGGTGAACATAAGAGGAATCACCCCCGAGGTTCACACTTGAGGGGTTGCACGACAGAGTCGTATCGGAAGTGGTTAAGGAGGAAATCACCCTCGATGACCACGACCGAATGACTACACTACAGGGTTAACATCAGAAGTGCTAAAGAGGTTCACCCTCGGTACTCGATAGTAACCCAGTAGTGTTGAGCAACTAAGGGGAAAGTGATGTGCGGTGCCGGGGCCTGGTCTTCGGTCCCGTTGATCGGGTCTTCAATGATGAAGCAGGGGCACCAAGGACAAGGTGGGGTCACCGATGGATCACTAACCAACCTATACTAAGCGGTTTAGGATAAGCAGTAAGGTACAATAGCAGATACAAAAGCAGGCTATGCATCAGAATAGGAGCAAACAATAACAGTAGCAAAATCTAATGCAAGCATGAGAGAATGGAATGGGCGATATCGGGATGATCAAAGGGGGGGCTTGCCTGGTTGCTCTGGCAAGGAGGAGTCGTCGGTGACGTAGTCGATCACCGGGGCATCAGCGGCCTCGGGGTCTACCGGAGAGAAGAGGGGGAAGAAACAGTAAATACATAGCAAACAGAGGTAACACTAAGCAAGACATGACGATACATAGCGCTAAGCGTGCTCTAACGCGGTACCACACGTTGCAGACGAAGGGGGGAAACATCCGAGGGTGAATTCCCGACGTTAGGTGGATTCCGGACAAAGGAAAAGAGGGGGAAAGTTCCATGTTCAGCATGCTAGGGGCATGTGACAGATGAACGGACCACGTATTCGGATTCGTTGGATTTTTCTGAGCAACTTTCATATAGAAAACATTTTCATCCGAGTTACGGTTTATTTTCTATGAATTTTTAAAATTTAAACAATAATCTGGAATTACTAAATTAGCAGAAAAGGAAATATGACATCAGCTTGACATAGGTGTGACGTCAGCAGTCAACAGTCCGGTTGACTGGTCAAAGCTGACCAGTGGGTCCCACATGTCATAGAGAGAGGGCTAACAGTGGGTTATTTTAAAAGAATAGGGGGGTAATTAGCAGTTGGGCCCCACATGTCAGTGGCTAATTAGATTAACTAATTAACTTTAGTTATATAAACGTTTTAATTAACAGAATAACTGTGGGGCCCGCATGTCAATGACACTGGGCTGCCCAGTCAGCACGTTGACTGGGTCAACCCAGTCAACGGGGCCCGCGGGGCCCATTGGCAGCGACACCAGGAGGGCCGCGTGGCGGGCAGTGTCGACAAGCGATGCCGAGTCGCTCGGCGACCCTCTCGCTGCTCCTCGCCGGAGTTGGCGGAAAGCGACCTCAGGGGCCCGTTTCGGCCGCGGTTTGAACCTACGGCACCGCAGGGCTCGCGCGCATCCGACTGCGGTGGTGGCTTGGCTGGAGCGCGCCTGCAGCGACGGCGGAGAGTACGAGCAGGGACGGCGCTCGGGTGCGCGGCGGGGACATTGCTAGGGGCACGGCGAGGCGAGCCAGAAGGCTTGCCCCTCCTCTGGGAGCGTGCTGAGCATGACGGGGTGGCCGGCTACGAGCTCCGCGAGCCATGGCTACGGCGGCGAACCCCACGACGGCGACAAGCTCGGGCATGACGGGGGAACCAGCTACGGGTAGTGGCAGAAGCAGGGAAGAGAAGGAAGGGGGGAGGTCCGGCGCTCACTTCCGTTGCTGGGAAGGCCCGAGGAAGAGTCGAGGTGGCCGGAGACGGCGTCGGTGTGCGGCGGCCCGAGGCTGACGGATGTTGAAGAAGGCGGCGTGACGGCGCTCTTGAAGGAAATATGCCCTAGAGGCAATAATAAAGTTATTATTTATTTCCTTATATCATGATAAATGTTTATTATTCATGCTAGAATTGTATTAACCGGAAACATAATACATGTGTGAATACATAGACAAACAGTGTCACTAGTATGCCTCTACTTGACTAGCTCGTTAATCAAAGATGGTTATGTTTCCTAACCATAGACATGAGTTGTCATTTGATTAACGGGATCACATCTTTAGGAGAATGATCTGATTGACATGACCCATTCCGTTATCCTTTCACTTGATCGCTTAGTATGTTGCTATTGCTTTCTTCATGACTTATACATGTTCCTGTAACTATGAGATTATGCAACTCCGTTTACGGAGGAACACATTGGGTGCTACTAAACGTCACAACGTAATCGGGTGATTATAAAGGAGTACTACAGGTGTCTCCAAAGGTACATGTTGGGTTGGCGATTTCGAGATTAGGTTTTGTCACTCCGATTGTCGGAGAGGTATCTCTGGGCCCTCTCGGTAATGCACATCACTATAAGCCTTGCAAGCAATGTAGCTAATGAGTTAGTTACGGAATGATGCATTACGTAACGAGTAAAGAGACTTGCCCGATGTGAGATTGAACTAGGTATTGGATACCGACGATCGAATCTCGGGCAAGTAACATACCGATGACAAAGGGAACAACGTATGTTGTTATGCGGTCTGACCGATAAAGATCTTCGTAGAATATGTAGGAGCCAATATGGGCATCCAGGTCCCGCTGTTGGTTATTGACCGGAGACGTGTCTCGGTCATGTCTACATTGTTCTCGAACCGTAGGGTCCGCACGCTTAAGGTTTTGATGACAGTTATATTATGAGTTTACATGTTTTGATGTACCGAAGGAGTTCGGAGTCCCGGATGAGATCGGGGACATGACGAGGAGTCTCGAAATGGTCGAGACGTAAAGATTCATATATTGGATGATATGGTTAGGCCAAGGGGTCAAGCCCATGAGGCGTTAGGTCGGTGCACATGGAGTTTTGCGGAGGCCCGGGGGCCAAAGGCCGGAGACCACCTGGCGTCGGCCCCTGGGCGACGTCGAGGCCCATGGCGTCTGGGCAGGCGACGCCAAGGATTGTGGCGTTTGGTCCTGGAGTCCGAGTGGGACTCTTGCCTTTCGGCAAAACCGACTTTGAGGAGGCTTTTGCTCCAAGTTTCGACCGGGCTCAACATATAAATAGAGGGGCAGGGCTAGCACAAAAGACACAACAATTGATCTCTTGGATCTCTTAGCCGTGTGCGGTGCCCCCCTCCACCATATTCCACCTCGGTCATATCGTAGCGGTGCTTAGGCGAAGCCCTGCGTCGGTAGAACATCAAGATCGTCACCACGCCGTCGTGCTGATGGAACTCTCTCTCCGGAGCTTTCTTTGGATCGGAGCTCGAGGAGCGCCACCGAGCTGAACGTGTGCCAAGAACTCGGAGGCGCCGGAGTAACGGGCGCTGGGATCGCTGGATCGCGAGGAGAACGACGACTACTTCCTCTACGCCAGACCGCTTCCGATTCGGTCTACGAGGGTACGTAGACAACACTCTCCCCTCTCGTTGCTATGCATCACCATGATCTTGAGTGTGCGTAGGAAATTTTTGAAATTACTACGTTCCCCAACAGTGGCATCCGAGCCTAGGTTTTATGCGTTGATGTTATATGCACGAGTAGAACACAAGTGAGTTGTGGGCGATACAAGTCATACTGCTTACCGACATGTCATACTTTGGTTCGGGCGGTATTGTTGGATGAAGCGGCCGGACCGACATTACGCCAGACGCTTACGCTGGACTGGTTCTACCGATGTGCTTTGCACATGTGGTGGCGGGTGTCTGTTTCTCCAACTTTAGTTGAACCGAGTGTGGCTACGCCCGGTCCTTGCGAAGGTTAAAACAGCACTAACTTGACGAACTATCGTTGTGGTTTTGACGCCTAGGTAAGAACGGTTCTTGCTCAGCCCATAGCAGCCACGTAAAATTTGCAACAACAAAGTAGAGGACGTCTAACTTGTTTTTGCAGGGCATGTTGTGATGTGATATGGTCAAGACGTGATGAGATATAAGTTGTTGTATGAGATGATCATGTTTTGTTGAAGTTATCGACAACTGGCAGAAGCCCTGTGGTTGTCTCTTTGTTGCATAAGATGCAAGTGCCAAATAATTGCTTTACTTTATCGCTATGCGATATCAATAGTTGCAAGAGCAATAGTTGGCGAGACGACCATGTGACGACACATTGATATAGATCAAGATGATGAAGACCATGGTGTCGTACAAGAATTTATAAAGATCATGACAGTACTTTGGAGATGGAGATCAAAGGCGCAAGATGATCATGGCCATATCATGTCACATATTTTGATTGCATATGATGTTTATCTGTTATACATCTTATTCTGCTTTGATTGACGGTAGCATTTTAAGATGATCTCTCATTAATTATCAAGAAGTGTTCTCCCTAAGTATGCACCGTTGCCAAAGTTCGTCGTGCCCAGACACCACGTGATGATCGGGTGTGATAAGCTCTACGTCCATCTACAACGGGTGCAAGCCAGTTTTGCACACGCGGAATACTCGAGTTATACTTGACGAGCCTAGCATATGCAGATATGGCCTCGGAACACGGAGACCGAAAGGTCGAGCGTGAATCATATAGTAGATATGATCAACATAAGATGTTCACCATTGAAAACTACTCCATCTCACGTGATGATCGGTTATGGTTTAGTTGATTTGGATCACGTGATCACTTAGATGACTAGAGAGATGTTTGTCTAAGTGGGAGTTCTTAAGTAATATGATTAATTGAACTTTAATTTATCATGAACTTAGTCCTGGTAGTATTTTGCAAATTATGTTGTAGATCAATAGCTTGCGTTGTTGCTTTCATATGTTTGTTTTAATATGTTCCTAGAGAAAACTGTGTTGAAAGATGTTAGTAGCAATGATGTGGATTGGATCCGTGATCTGAGGTTTATCCTCATTGCTGCACAGTAGAATTATGTCCTTAATGCACCGCTAGGTGACAGACCTATTGCAGGAGCAGATGCAGACGTTATGAACGTTTGGCTAGCTCATTATGATGACTACTTGATAGTTTAGTGCACCATGCTTAACGGCTTAGAATCGGGACTTCAAAGACGTTTTGAACGTCATGGACCATATAAGATGATCCAGGAATTGAAGTTAATATTTCAAGCAAATACCCGAGTTGAGAGATATGAAGTCTCCAACAAGTTCTATAGCTAAAAGATGGAAGAGAATCGCTCAACTAGTGAGCATGTTCTCGATTGTCCGGGTACTTCAATCGCTTGAATCAAGTGGGAGTTAATCTTCCAGATAAGATAGTGATTGAAAGAATTCTCTAGTCACCAACACTAAGTTACTAGAACTTCGTGATGAACTATAGTATGCAAGGGATGACGAAAACGATTCCCGAGCTCTTCGTGATGTTGAAATCGACGAAGGTAGAAATCAAGAAAGAGCATCAAGTGTTGATGATTGACAAGACCACTAGTCTCAAGGAAAAGGGCAAAGGGAAGAAGGGGAACTTCAAGAAGAACGGCAAGCAAGTTGCTGCTCGGTGAAGAAACCCAAGTCTGGACCTAAGCACGAGACTAAGTGCTTTTGCTGCAATGGAACTGGTCACTAGAAGCGGAACTACCCCAAGTATTTGGCGGATAAGAAGGATGGCAAAGTGAACAAAGGTATATTTGAGATACAGGTTATTGATGTGTATTTTACTAGTGTTCGTAGCAACCCCTCGGTATTTGATATGGTTCAGTTGCTAAGAGTAGTAACTTGAAACGGGAGTTGCGTAATGAACAGAAACTAGTTGAAGGGGAAGTGAAGATGAGTGTTGGAAGTAGTTCCAAGATTGATATGATCATCATCGCACACTCCCTATACTTTCGGATTAGTATGGAACCTAAATAAGTGTTATTTGGTGTTGAGCATAATTATGATTTGATCATGTTTATTGCAATACGGTTATTCATTTAAGTAAGAGAATAAATTGTTGTTCTGTTTACATGAATAAAACCTTATATGGTTACACACCCAATGAAAATGATTCATTGGATCTCGATCATAGTGATACACATATTCATAATATTGAAACCAAAAGATGCAAAGTTAATAATGATAGTGCAACTTATTTGTGGCAATCGCCGTTTAGGTCATATTGGTGTAAAGCGCATGAAGAAAACTCCATGCCGATGGACTTTTGGAATCACTTGACTATGAATCATTTGATGCTTGCGAACCGTGCCGTTTGGGCAAGATGACTAAAACTCCGCTTCTCGGAACAATGGAACAAGCTACCGACTTATTGGAAATAATACATACCGATGTATGCGATCCAATGAGTGTTGATGCTCGTGGCAAGTATCGTTATTTTCTGACTTTCACAAGATGATTTGAGCAGATATGGGTATATCTACTTGATGAAACATAAGTCTGAAATAGTTGAAAGGTTCAAAGAATTTCAGATTGAAGTGGAAAAATCATCGTAACAAGAAAATAAAGTTTCTGCGATCTAATCGCAAAGACGAATAATTGAGTTACGAGTTTGGTCTTCAATTAAAATAATGTGGAATAGTTTCACAGCTCACGCCACCGAACACCACAATGTTATGGTGTGTCCGAACGTCAGAATCGCACTTTATTTGATATGGTGCGATCTATGATGTCTCTTATCGGTTTACCACTATCATTTTGGGGTTATGCATTAGAGACAGCTGCATTCACGTTTAATAGGGCACCATCTAAATCCGTTGAGACGACACCATATGAACTATGGTTTAACAGTAAACCTAAGCTGTCGTTTCTTAAAATTTTGGAGTTGTGATGCTTATGTGAAAAAGTTTCATCCTGATAAGCTCGAACCCAAATCGGAGAAATGCGTCTTCATAGGATACCCAAAATGTTGGGTACACCTTCTATCACAGATCCGAAGGCAAGACATTTGTTGCCAAGAATGGATCCTTTCTAGAGAAGGAGTTTCTCCGAAAGAAGTGAGTGGGAGGAAAGTAGAACTTGATGAGGTAATTGTACCTTCTCCCTTATTGGAAAGTAGTTTATCACGTAAATCAGTTCATGTGACTACTACACCACCATCGAGGAAGCTAATGATGATGATCATGTAACTTCAGATCAAGTTACTACCGAACCTCGTGAGGTCAACCAGTGAAATCCGCACTGAGTGGTACGGTAATCCCATTACGAGGTCGGGTTACTTGACCATGACGAACCTACGAACTATGAGGAAGCGATGATGAGCCCAGATTCCATAAAATGGTTTGAGGCCATGAAATCTGAGATATGATCCATGTATGAGAACAAAGTATGGACTTTGATGGATTTGCCCGATGATCGGCAAACCATAGAAAATAAATGGATCTTCAAGAGGAAGACGGACGCTGATAGTAGTGTCACTGTCTACAAAAGCTAGAATTGTCGCAAAAGGTTTTCGACAAGTTCAAGATGTTGACTACGATGAGAGTTTCTCACTCGTATCTATGCTTAAGTCTGTCCGAATCATGTTAGCAATTGCCGCATTTTATGAAATCTGGCAAATGGATAAACAAAACTGCATTCCTTAATGGATTTATTAAAGAAGAGTTGTATATGATGCAACCAGAAGGTTTTGTAAATCCTAAAGGTGCTAACAAAATATGCAAGCTCGATGATTCATCGTGGACTGGTGCAAGCATCTCAGAGTTGGAATACATGCTTTGATAAGTTGATCATAGCATATAGTTTTATACAGACTTGCGGTGAAGCCCGTAATTACTAGAAAGTGAGTGGGAGCACTACAGCATTTCTGATAAGTATATGTGAATGACATATTGTAGATCGGAAATAATGTAGAATTATTCTGCAAAGCATAAAGGAGTGTTTGAAAGGAGTTTTTCAAAGAAAGACCTCGGTGAAGATGCTTACATATTGAGCATCAAGATCTATAGAGATAGATCAAGAAGCTTGATAAGTTTTTTAAATGAGTACATACCTTGACAAGATTTTGAAGTAGTTCAAAATGGAACAGTCAAAGAAAGAGTTCTTGCTCGTGTTACAAGGTGTGAAATTGAGTAAGACTCAAAACCCGACCACCGCAGAAGATAGAAAGAGAATGAAAGTCATTCCCTATGCCTTGGCCATAGGTTCTATAAAGTATGCCATGCTGTGTACCAGATTTATTGTATACCCTACACTGAGTTTGGCAAGGGAGTACAATAGTGATCTAGGAGTAGATCACTAGACAATGATCAAAATTATCCTTAGTGGAATAAGGATATGTTTCTCGATTATGGAAGTGACAAAAGGTTAGGTCGTAAAGGGTTACGTCGATGCAAGTTTTGACACCGATCTGGATGACTCTAAGTCTCGATCTAGATACATATTGAAAGTGGGAGAAATTAGCTAGAGTAGCTCCGTGCAGAGCATTGTAGACATAGAAAATTGCAAAATACATAACGGATCTGAATATGAAAGACCCGTTGACTAAGATTCTCTCACAAGCAAAACATAATCACACCTTAGTACTCTTTGGGTGTTAATCACATAGCGATGTGAACTAGATTACTGAATCTAGTAAACCCTTTGGGTGTTGGTCACATGGCGATGTGAACTATGGGTGTTAATCACATGATGATGTGAACTATCGATGTTAATCACATGGTGATGTGATCTAGATTATTGACTCTAGTGCAAGTGGGAGACTGAAGGAAATATGCCCTAGAGGCAATAATAAAGTTATTATTTATTTCCTTATATCATGATAAATGTTTATTATTCATGCTAGAATTGTATTAACCGGAAACATAATACATGTGTGAATACATAGACAAGCAGTGTCACTAGTATGCCTCTACTTGACTAGCTCGTTAATCAAAGATGGTTATGTTTCCTAACCATAGACATGAGTTGTCATTTGATTAACGGGATCACATCATTAGGAGAATGATCTGATTGACATGACCCATTCCGTTAGCCTAGCACTTGATCGTTTAGTATGTTGCTATTGCTTTCTTCATGACTTATACATGTTCCTGTAACTATGAGATTATGCAACTCCCGTATACCGGAGGAACACTTTGGGTGCTACCAAACTTCACAACGTAACTGGGTGATTATAAAGGAGTACTACATGTGTCTCCAAAGGTACATGTTGGGTTGGCGTATTTCGAGATTAGGTTTTGTCACTCCGATTGTCGGAGAGGTATCTCTGGGCCCTCTCGGTAATGCACATCACTATAAGCCTTGCAAGCAATGTAGCTAATGAGTTAGTTACGGAATGATGCATTACGTAACGAGTAAAGAGACTTGCCGATGCTTGAGATTGAACTAGGTATTGGATACAAGCGATCGAATCTCGGGCAAGTAACATACCGATGACAAAGGGAACAACGTATGTTGTTATGCGGTCTGACCGATAAAGATATTCGTAGAATATGTAGGAGCCAATATGGGCATCCAGGTCCCGCTATTGGTTATTGACCGGAGACGTGTCTCGGTCATGTCTACATTGTTCTCGAACCGTAGGGTCCGCACGCTTAAGGTTTCGATGACAGTTATATTATGAGTTTACATGTTTTGATGTACTGAAGGAGTTCGGAGTCCCGGATGAGATCGGGGACATGACGAGGAGTCTCGAAATGGTCGAGACGTAAAGATTCATATATTGGATGATATGTTTAGGCCAAGGGGTCAAGCCCATGAGGCTTTAGGTCGGTGCAAAAGGAGTTTTATGGAGGCCGGGGCCAAACGCCGGAGACCTGGCGTCGGCCTCGGGCGACGCCGAGGCCCATGGCGTCTGGGCCAGACGCCAAGGATTGTGGCGTTTGGTCCTGGAGTCCGAGTGGGACTCTTGCCTTTCGGGCAAAACCGACTTTGAGGAGGCTTTAGCTCCAAGTTTCGACCCCGGGGCTCAACATATAAATAGAGGGGCAGGGCTAGCACAAAAGACACAACAATTGATCTCTTGGATCTCTTAGCCGTGTGCGGTGCCCCCTCCACCATATTCCACCTCGGTCATATCGTGGCGGTGCTTAGGCGAAGCCCTGCGTCGGTAGAACATCAAGATCGTCCTGCCACGCCGTCGTCTTGTGGAACTCTCTCTCCGGAGCTTTGTTGGATCGGAGCTGAGGAGCGCCACCGAGCTGAACGTGTGCCAAGAACTCGAGGCGCCGAATGCGGGCGCTGGGATCGGTTGGATCGCGAGGAGAACGTCGACTACTTCCTCTACGTTGTGATCGCTTCCGCTTCGGTCTACGAGGGTACGTAGACAACACTCTCCCCTCTCGTTGCTATGCATCACCATGATCTTGCGTGTGCGTAGGAAATTTTTTGAAATTACTACGTTCCCCAACAGCTCTAGCGCCTCCGAGCTCTTGCGGATGGCACCAGGGGGCGTAGCGGATGATGGCGAGGAGCTACGTCATGGCGAATACGAGCGTGGTGGCCGGTGGCCACGAGGGCGACGGCGGCCATGGCGGCCGTGGCGTTCGGATGCGATGGGGAGGGGATCTGGGGTGCGAGGGAGAGACGAAGCGGGCGAGGGGAAAGGACTGGCGCGAGTGGGGTGCGGTGAGTGGACGGGAGGGCTCGAGGCGTCGAGGGGACGTCGCCCTTATCCCTTCCCCGACGGGGACGGCGACAGGGTTCGGTGGCGACCAGCGCGCGTCACTGGTCGGGTGAACAGAGAGGAGGGAGGCGACCGGGGGAGGTGGGCTGCTGGGTTGGGCCGCCCAGATGACAAAGGCCCAGGGGGGTCAGGGGGGTTTCTTTTTCTTTTACCTCTGCTCTTTTCTTTTTACAGAAAAAGCATGGTAATATTTGGGCTGCCAAATGGATTTTGTAAAATGTGGGACTTGGCCACATAATTACATTGAAATAGTTAGCACTGCCACAAAAAGGCTGTGAGGCTTTTGAAATAGTTTGAAATTTTTATAAAGTAAAAGGCATTTAAACTATTGTTTTAGCCATCGCTTTAAGTAGTTTAGGCCACTTAAACCCTTTGCAAAAAGTTGGTTCACCACCAATATTAGTTGTGGAATATTTGGCACATGATGAACATTTTAGATTTCATGTCTGACAAATATGAATTTTGGACTTGATGTTTTGAACAAGTGGCAACTAGCAAGGTAATCATGATGACATGGCATGATTAGTGGGAGATTACTGTGGCATGAATCTTGGGGTGTTTCACCATTGTAGCATCATTGTTTTCTCGCCAACTATTGCTTCTACGACTATTGCTATTGCTTAGTGATAAAGTAAAGCAATCACATGGCGGTTGCATTTCATACAATAAAGCGACAACCATATGGCTCCTGCCAGTTGCCGATAACTCCGTTACAAAACATGATCATCTCATAGAATAAAATATAGCATCATATCTTGACCATATCACATCACAACATGCCATGCAAAAACAAGTTAGACACCCTCTACTTTGTTGTTGGAAGTTTTACGTGGCTGCTACGGGCTAAGCAAGAACCGTTCTTACCTACGCATCAAAACCACAACGATATTTCGTCAAGTATGTGTTGTTTTAACCTTCACAAGGACCGGGCGTAGCCACATACGATTCAACTAAAGTTGGAGAAACTGACACCCGCCAGCCACCTGTGTGCGAAGCACGTCGGTAGAACCAGTCTCGCGTAAGCGTACGCGTAATGTCGGTCCGGGCCGCTTCATCCAACAATACCGCCGAATCAAAGTATGACATGCTGGTAAGCAGTATGACTAGTATCACCCACAACTCACTTGTGTTCTACTCGTGTATATAACATCTACGCATAAACCTGGCTCGGATGCCACTGATGGGGAAAATAGTAATTTCAAAAAATTTCCTACGCACACGCAAGATCATGGTGATGCATAGCAACGAGAGGGGAGAGTGCCGTCTACGTACCCTCGTAGACTGTAAGCGGAAGCGTTATGACAACGCGGTTGATGTAGTCATACGTCTTCACGATCGACCGATCCTAGTACCGAACGTACGGCACCTCCGCCATCTGCACACGTTCAGCTCCGTGACGTCCCACGAACTCACGAACTAGTAGAGCTTCGAGGGACAGTTCCGTCAGCACGACGGCATGATGACGGTGTTGATGAAGATACCTGACACGTCTCCAATGTATCTATATTTTTTGATTGCTCCATGCTATATTATCTATTGTTTTGGACTATTTTGGGCTTTATTTTCCACTTTTATATTACTTTTGGGACTAGCCTATTAACCGGAGGCCCGGCCTAGAATTGCTGTTTTTTTGCCTATTTCAGTGTTTCGAAGAACCGGAATATCAAACGGAGTCCAAACGGAATGAAATCTTCGGGAACGTGATTTTCTCATCGGATAAGACCCAGGAGACTTGGACCCTCCATCAAGAAAGCTCCGAGGTAGCCACGAGGGTGGAGAGTGCGCCCCTACCTCGTGGGCCCCTCGAGGATCCACCGACGTACTTCTTCCTCCTATATATACCTACATACCCCCGTCGGATCAGATACGGAGCCAAAAACCTAATTCCACCGCCACAACTTTCTGTATCCACGAGATCCCATCTTGGGGCCTGTTCCGGAGCTCCCCCGGAAGGGGATTCCACCACGGAGGGCTTCTATATCAACATCATAGCCTCTCCGATGAAGTGTGAGTAGTTTACCTCAGACCTTCGGGTCCATAGTTAGTAGCTAGATGGCTTCTTCTCTCTTTTTGGATCTCAATACAATGTTCTCCCCTCTCTCGTGGAGATCTATTCGATGTAATCTTCTTTTTGTGGTGTGTTTGTTGAGACCGATGAATTGTGGGTTTATGATCAAGATTATCTATGAGCAATATTTGAATCTTTTCTGAATTCTTTTATGTATGATTGAGTTATCTTTACAAGTCTCTTGAATTATCTGTTTGGTTTGGCCAACTAGATTGGTAGTTCTTGCAATGGGAGAAGTGTTTAGCTTTGGGTTCAATCTTGCGGTGTCCTTTCCCGGATGTGATGGGGAAGCAAGGCACGTATTGTATTGTTGCCATCAAGGATAACAAGATGGGGTATTTATCATATTGCATGACTTTATTCCTCTACATCATGTCATCTTGCTTAAGGCGTTACTCTGTTTTCATTAACTTAATACTCTAGATGCATGCTGGATAGCGGTTGATGAGTGGAGTAATAGTAGTAGATGCAGGCAGGAGTCGGTCTACTTGTCTCGGACGTGATGCCTATATACATGATCATACCTAGATACTCTCATATCTATGCTCAATTTCATCAATTGCTCAACAGTAATTCGCTCACCGGTAGTAAAATACCTATGCTCTTGAGAGAAGCCACTAGTGAAATCTATGGCCCCCGGGTCTATTTTCATCATATTAATCTTCCTACGCTTTATTATATCTTTGCTCTTTACTTTGCCTTTTATTTTTACTTTGCATCTTTATACCAAAAATACCAAAAATATTATCTATCATCTCTATCAGATCTCACTCTCATAAGTGACCGTGAAGGGATTGACAACCCCTATTCGCGTTGGTTGCGAGGAGCTATTTGCTTTGTGTAGGTACGAGGGACTCATGCGTAGCCTCCTACTGGATTGATACCTTGGTTCTCAAAAACTGAGGGAAATACTTACGCTACTTTGCTGCATCATCCTCTCCTCTTCGGGGAAAACCAACGCAAGCTCAAGACATAGCAAGAAGGATTTCTGGCGCCGTTGCCGGGGAGTCTACGCACAAGTCAACACACCAAGTATCCATCACAATCCCTTATCTCTCGTATTACATTATTTGCCATTTGCCTCTCGTTTTCCTCTCCCCCACTTCACCCTTGCCGTTTTATTCGCCCTCTCTTTCCCAATCTCCTCCTCTCTTTTCTGTTGCCTTCCCGTTGCCATGGCCGAGTCAAAAAGAACTAAGGGACCTTTCCAGGGCTCTAGTACCTTGGACAACCCTTCTATCCTCTCTAAGCTCATAAATAATGATGCTATAGAAAGACCCACCGGGGTCTCCAATGAGAGCTTGAATAATTTTGATGAGGATGACTCTGGAATTTTTCGCTATTTACTTGATGAGTCTTTAAAAGATGCTTGGGATAGGTTACTTAGGATTCGGGCTAGCTATGTACCACAATATCAAATTGAGGTTTACTTAAAGAGTTTCTATATTGGATTGCCCGCTTCTTTCAAACAAGTTCTAGACTCTATTTTTACGAAGGTTTTCTTGAAGGGGATGCTATAGATACCTATGAAAGAATGAAAACTATATTTGGGCACCCCATGAATGATAAGGTCGAATCAACTACTCTCTTGTGCTTTTATCAAAATGAAATTATTAAAGAGATGAAGTCTAGTTTAGAGGCAAACTTCCGTAACGTGCTTAATCTTACTTCTTCCATTAATGGCCATGTGCTTACCTTAAATAGAAGAATGAATGCCATAGAAAGGAAATCCTCTTCTCCGAGTGCCAAAGATGGCAATACCTAGATCTATCCTTGTTTTTATGCCTAGCTAGGGGCGTTAAACGATAGCGCTTGTTGGGAGGCAACCCAATTTTATTTTTAGTTTTTTGTTTTTGTTTCTGTTTAGGAATAAATAATCCATCTACCTTCTGTTTAGATGTGGTTTTATGTTTTAATTAGTGTTTGTGCCAAGTTAAACCTATAGGATCTTCTTGGATAATAGTTATTTGATCTTGCTGTAATTTCCAGAAACTTTCGGTTCACGAAAATAATTGTTAAAAATCACCAGAACGTGATAAAATAGTGATTCCAATAGCTACTGATCAATAAAACAATTTCCTAGGTCTTCCTATTTTTGCTGAATTTTTAGAGTTCCATAAGTTTGCGTTAGTTACAGATTACTAGAGACTGTTCTGTTTTTGACAGATTCTGTTTTTCGTGTGTTGTTTGCTTATTTTGATGAATCTATGGCTAGTAAAATAGTTTATGATCCATAGAGAAGTTGGAATACAGTAGGTTTAACACCAATATAAATTAATAATGAGTTAATTACAGTACCTTGAAGTGATCTTTTGTTTTCTTTCGCAAACGGAGCTCACGAGATTTCTGTTGAGTTTTGTGTTGTGAAGTTTTCAAGTTTTGGGTGAATTTTTTTGATGGATTATGGAACAAGGAGTGGCAAGAGCCTAAGCTTGGGGATGCCCATGGCACCCCCATGATAATCCAAGGACACCAAAAAGTCAAAGCTTGGGGATTCCCCGGAAGGCATCCTCTTTAAATCCACTTCCATCGGTAACTTTACTTGGAGCTATATTTTTATTCACCACATGATATGTGTTTTGCTTGGAGTGTCTTGTATTATTTGCGTCTTTGCTTGTTAGTTTACCACAATCATCCTTGCTGTACACACCTTTTGAGAGAGCCATACATGAATTGGAATTTGTTAGAATACTCTATGTGCTTCACTTATATCTTTTGAGCTTGATAGTTTTGCTCTATGTGCTTCACTTATATCTTTTGAGCTTGATAGTTTTGCTCTAGTACTTCACTTATATCTTTTAGACCACGGTGGTGGATTTGTTTTAAAGAAACTGTTGATATCTCATGCTTCACTTAGATTATTTTGAGAGTCTTAAATAGCATGGTAATTTGCTTAATAATGATATGCTTGGTATTCAAGATTTGTAAAACTTTCTTTTGAGTGCGTTGAATACTAAGAGAAGTTTGATGCTTGATAATTGTTTTGAGATATGGAGGTGATAATATCAAAGTCATGCTAGTTGAGTAGTTGTGAATTTGAGAAATGCTTGTGTTGAAGTTTGCAAGTCCCGTAGCATGCACGTATGGTAAACGTTATGTAACAAATTTGAAACATGAGGTGTTATTTGGTTGTCCTCCTTATGAGTGGCGATCCGGGATGAGCGATGGTCTTTTCCTACCAATCTATCCCCCTAGGAGCATGTGTGTAGTGCTTTGGTTTTTGATGGCTTGTAGATTTTTGCAATAAGTATGTGAGTTCTTTATGACTAATGTTGAGTCCATGGATTATACGCACTCTCACCTTTCCATCATTGCTAGCCTCTTGATGCCGTGCATTGCCCTTTCTCACATTGAGAGTTGGTGCAAACTTATTTGGTGCATCCAAACCCCGTGATATGATACGCTCTTTGACACATAAACCTCCTTATATCTTCCTCAAAACAGCCACCATACCTACCTATTATGGCATTTCCATAGCCATTCCGAGATATATTGCCATGCAACTTTCCACCATACCGTTCTTCATGACACATTCATCATTGTCAAATTGCTCAGCATGATCATGTAGTTGACATAGTATTTGTGGCAAAGCCACCGTTCATAATTCTTTCGTACATGTCACTCTTGATTTATTGCATATCCCGGTACACTGCCGGAAGCATTCATATAGAGTCATACTTTGTTCTAGTATCGAGTTGTAATCATCGAGTTGTAAATAAATATAAGTGTGATGATCATCATTTTCTAGAGCACTGTCCCAAAAAAAGAGAAAGGCCAAAGAAAAAAAAAGGCCCAAAAAATATATAAAATAAAAAGGGGAAATGCTACTATCTCTTTTTCCAACTTATGCTTCAAAGTAGCACCATGTTCTTCATATAGCGAGTCTCATATATTGTGCTTCAAAGTAGCACCATGTTCTTCATATAGAGAGTTTCATATGTTGTCACTTTCATATACTAGTGGGAATCTTTCATTATAGAACTTGGCCTGTATATTCCAACGATGGGCTTCCTCAAATGCCCTAGGTCTTCGTGAGCAAGCAAGTTGGATGCACACCCACTTAGTTTCTTTTGTTGAGCTTTCATACATTTATAGCTCTAGTGCATACGTTGCATGGCAATCCCTACTCCTTGCATTAACATCAATTGATGGGCATCTCCATAGCCTGTTGATTAGCCTCGTTGATGTGAGACCTACTCCTTTTTTGTCTTCTCCACATAACCCCCATCATTATATTCTATTCCACCCATAGTGCTATGTCCATGGCTCGCGCTCATATATTGCGTGAAAGTTTATAGGTTTGAGATTACTAAAGTATGAAACAATTGCTTGGCTTGTCATCGGGTTGTGCATGATGAGAGCATTCTTGTGTGACGAAAATGGAGCATGACTAAACTATATGATTTTGTAGGGATGAACTTTCTTTGGCCATGTTATTTTGAGAGGACATGATTGCTTAGTTAGTATGCTTGAAGTATTATTATTTTTATGTCCATATGATCTTTTGTCTTGAATCTTTCGGATCTGAATATTCATACCACAATGAAGAAAGAATTACATTGAAATTATGCCAAGTAGCACTCCGCATAGAAAATTCTCTTTTTATCATTTACCTACTCGAGGACGAGCAGAAATTAAGCTTGGGGATGCCTAATACGTCTCCAACGTATCTATAATTTTTGATTGCTCCATGCTATATTATCTATTGTTTTGGACTATATTGGGCTTTATTTTCCACTTTTATATTACTTTTGGGACTAACCTATTAACCGGAGGCCCAGCCCAGAATTGCTGTTTTTGCCTATTTCAGTGTTTCGAAGAAAAGGAATATCAAACGGAGTCCAAACGAAATGAAATCTTCGGGAACGTGATTTTCTCAACGGATAAGACCCAGGAGACTTGGACCCTCCGTCAAGAAAGCTCTGAGGCGGCCACGAGGGTGGAGGGCGCGCCCCTACCTCATGGGCCCCTCAAGGTTCCACCGACGTACTTCTTCCTCCTATATATACCTACGTACCCCCGTCAGATCAGATACGGAGCCAAAAACCTAATTCCACCGCCGCAACTTTCTCAGATCCACGAGATCCCATCTTGGGGCCTGTTCTGAGCTCCAGGAAGGGATTCCACCACGGAGGGCTTCTACATCAACATCATAGCCTCTCCGATGAAGTGTGAGTAGTTTACCTCAGACCTTCGGGTCCATAGTTAGTAGCTAGATGGCTTCTTCTCTCTTTTTGGATCTCAATACAATGTTCTCCCCCTCTCTCGTGGAGATCTATTCGATGTAATCTTCTTTTTATGGTGTGTTTGTTGAGACCGATGAATTGTGGGTTTATGATCAAGATTATCTATGAGCAATATTTGAATCTTTTCTGAATTCTTTTATGTATGATTGAGTTATCTTTACAAGTATCTTCGAATTATCCGTTTGGTTTGGCCAACTAGATTGGTAGTTCTTGCAATGGGAGAAGTGTTTAGCTTTGGGTTCAATCTTGCGGTGTCCTTTCGCAGTGACAGTAGGGGCAGCAAGGCACGTATTGTATTGTTGCCATCGAGGATAACAAGATGGGGTATTTATCATATTGCATTAATTTATTCCTCTACATCATGTCATCTTGCTTAAGGCGTTACTCTGTTTTCATTAACTTAATACTCTAGATGCATAATGGATAGCGGTCGATGAGTGGAGTAATAGTAGTAGATGCAGGCAGGAGTCGGTCTACTTGTCTCGGACGTGATGCCTATATACATGATCATACCTATATAGTCTCATAACTATGCTCAATTCTGTCAATTGCTCAACAGTAATTCGTTCACCCGCCGTAAAATACCTATGCTCTTGAGAGAAGCCACTAGTGCAATCTATGGCCCCGAGTCTATTTTCATCATATTAATCTTCCTACGCTTTATTATTGCTTTGCTCTTTACTTTGCCTTTTATTTTTACTTTGCATCTTTATACCAAAAATACCAAAAATATTATCTATCATCTCTATCAGATCTCACTCTCGTAAGTGACCGTGAAGGGATTGACAACCCCTATTCGCATTGGTTGCGAGGAGCTATTTGCTTTGTGTAGGTACGAGGGACTCGCGCGTGGCCTCCTACTGGATTGATACCTTGGTTCTCAAAAACTGAGGGAAATACTTACGCTACTCTGCTGCATCATCCTCTTCTCTTCGTGGGAAACCAACGCAAGCTCAAGACGTAGCACTACTGACTTAGGGCTTCGCCTAAGCACTGCTACGATATGACCGAGTTGGATTATGGTGGAGGGGGGCACCGCACACGGCTAAATATCAATGATCAACTTGTGTGTCTATGGGGTGCCCCCCTCCCCCGTATATAAAGGAGTGGAGGAGGGGGGAGGGCCAGCCCTCCTATGGCGTGCCCTGGAGGAGTCCTACTCCCACCGAGAGTAGGATTCCCCCCTTCCATAGTTGGACTAGGAGAGAAGGAAGGGGGAGAGAGGGAGGAAGGAAAGGGGGGCGCCCCCCCCCCCTCCTAGTGCAATTCGGACCAGAGGGTGAGGGGGCGTGCGGCCTGCCCTGGTCTCTTCTCTCTCTCTCCACTATGGCCCAATAAGGTCCATACACTTACCGGGGGTTCCGGTAACCTCCCGATACTCCGGTAAAATCCCAATTTCACCCGGAACTATTCCGATGTCCAAATATAGTCATCCAATATATCGATCTTTATGTCTCGACCATTTAGAGACTCCCCGTCATGTCCGTGATCATATCCGGGACTCCGAACTACCTTCGGTACATCAAAACACATAAACTCATATTACCGATCGTCACCAAACGTTAAGCGTGCGGACCCTATGGGTTCGAGAACTATGTAGACATGAACGAGACACGTCTCCGGTCAATAATCAATAGCGGAACCTGGATGCTCATGTTGGCTCCAACATATTCTACGAAGATCTTTATCGGTCAAACCGCATAACAACATACGTTGTTCCCTTTGTCATCGGTATGTTACTTGCCCGAGATTCGATCATCGGTATCTCAATACCTAGTTCAATCTCGTTACCGGCAAGTCTCTTTAGTCGTTCCGTAATGCATTATCCCGCAACTAACTCATTAGTCACATTGCTTGCATGGCTTATAGTGATGTGCATTACCGAGAGGGCCCAAAGATACCTCTCCGATAATCGGAGTGACAAATCCTAATCTTGATCTATGCCAACTCAACAAGTACCATCGGAGACACTTGTAGAGCACCTTTATAATCACCCAGTTACGTTGTGACGTTTGATAGCACACAAAGTGTTCCTCCGGTATTCGGGAGTTGCATAATCTCATAGTCACAGGAACATGTATAAGTCATGAAGAAAGCAATAGCAACAAACTAAACGATCAAGTGCTAAGCTAACGGAATGGGTCAATTCAATCACATCATTCGCTAATGATGTGATCCCGTTAATCAAATGACAACTCATGTATATGGTTAGGAAACACAACCATCTTTGATTCAACGAGCTAGTCAAGTAGAGGCATACTAGTGACACTTTGTTTGTCTATGTATTCACACATGTACTAAGTTTCTGGTTGATACAATTCTAAAATGAATAATAAACATTTATCATGATATAAAGAAATATAAATAACACCTTTATTATTGCCTCTAGGGCATATTTCCTTTAGCGCCCCCTTTCCTATCAAGGGGGGGGGGGTGGGCGAATTCTACTTGGGGTGGGAGTTCAACTCCCCCCAAGGTTGGCGCACCAAAGGGGCTCCTTCCCCTTTGTTGTATGCCCCATCTCCCCCCTCCAACCTATATATACTATGGGATTTTGCTCTATTGTTAAAACACGTTTTGGAGCCTTCTCTAGTTGATCTAGTTCTTGTTGGTCCTACTTGACTAATTAGAGCTAGCCCTAGCCACATCTAATCCTCATAATTAGAAGCCCCATGTGGTTCTAATCTCCTCCCTGTAATTCTTTGGTGACCATTAGCTCTGGATGGCAAAGCCTGTCGGATCATGAAGACCTTACGCTTGCAACCAAGTAGAGAGGCCGTGCTTTCGGTCTTCCATTTGAGGGCGGTTCACGGGATCGTCATCGACGTTCAAGGGAATCCAAGTATGATCTACACCGACTCTTCTACTTCCGCTGCACTCCCGGAGTCTGTAACGATCGTTGATCCTAACCTGTTATGCATCTTCATATTGTTCCTGGGTGATCGTAGGGAAATTTTTTTTACTATGATTCCCAACATAAAAGAGTTCAGAGAAGACTCAAATAATATTCATGACTAATCTGATCATAAACCCACAATTCATCGGATCCCAACAAAAACACCATAAAAAGTATTACATCGAATAGACCTCCAAGAACATCGAGGAGAAGATTGTATTGAAGATCAAAGAGAGAGAAGAAGCCATCTAGCTACTAGATATGGACCCGTAGGTCTCTAGTAAACTACTCACACATCATCGAAAGGGAAGCAAGGTCGATGTAGAGGCCCTCCGTGATTGATTTCCCCTCCGGCAGAGTACCGAAAATGGTCTCTAGATGGGATCTCCTAAGAACAGAAACTTGCGGCAATGGAAAACGTATTTTTGGTGGCTCTGTAATTTATTGGGAATATTTAGGAATTTATAGAGCTGGAATTAGGTCAAGTGGTGCCACGAGGGGCCCACAAGCCTGGGGGACGCCCCCTGGGGCACTCCTGGCAGGCTTGTCGCTCCCTCGTGACTCTTTAGGTCTTCTCTCAAAGCTTCTAGGGTCCCTTCTGGTCCAAAATAAATCATCAAAAAGTTTCATAGCGTTTGGACTCCGTTTGGTACTGATTTTCTGAAAAGCTAAAAACAAGGAAAAAGCAACAACCGACACTAGGCACTAGGTTAATAGGTTAGTCTAAAAAATGACATATAATTGCATAATAAACATCCAATATTGATATTGTAATAGCATGGAACAATAAAAAATTGTAGATACATTGGAGGCGTATCAGGAGGGTGGCGAGCGGCAGTAGGAGAGAGGACGAGGTGGGAAGAGGATGGTGGGAGAAGTGAAGAGGAGGGGGAAGGAGAGAGGAGGAGGGAGGACGATGGCTGTAGGAGGGAAGACGAGGAGGGAGGATGATGGCGGCAAGAGAGAGGAGGAGGAGGGAGGAGGGAGACAGTAGGAGAGAGGAGGAGGGAGGAGGGCATCGGGAGGAAGGATGGAGGGAGGGAGAGGAAGGAGAGGGATACCTCGATGGAGGAGGAGCGGGGGGGCGACGGCGGCGGCAGCAGCATCGGCGACATCGACGTACGATGAGGAGAGTGAGGAGAGTGAAGTATCAAACCGACGACTGGGTAGGGGATGATAAGAGGCTATTGGTAGTAGCACATGGCAAGAGAGCCTGCACTACAGCTAAGCCCAATACCTGTAGCGTGGGTGGACGAACCCGCGCTGCTATGAACTTGGGCCCAACAGCTAGCCCCGTGTATCCGTAGTAGCATGCACATACCTTCCAATTGGGACATCTCTCGTCCAAGTGAAAGTGATGTAGGAAAGAATGCTTGGGGGACGGAGAATAAGCACATTATGGCTAAAGTTTAAAAGAATGCTGAGATTATTCGCCATGTGCTCCGAGAAATTCAGAGCTTGAAGGATATCTTAATGAACATTGTGAAGGACAAGCCCACTACCTCATCACCATCATCACGAAAGAAAGACACTTGAGTACACGGGTATGGGCACCACCCTTGGCTTGTTCCAAGCTTGAGGGAGGTGCTCCGGTATCGTATCACTATCACTTTTATCATCATTATCTATCATAGTTTGATCCTTAGTTATTTCATGATTTAGAAGAATAAAGTTTTAGTATGATCTTGTTTCGAGTGCTTGTTTCATGATCTATCTATCTATGTAATTGTGTGAGAGTTATATAATAAAGATTAGTTCCATGTTTTGCTTTACTTTCTTGTTTCAATCTTAGCAATGAAAGAAAATAAAGAATTAAAAGATCATATGCTAATCCCATGGGGAGTAATGACTTGACATAAATGAAGTATAGTTGATAAAATTTGTTGGAAGTTAACAAACATAGCATTGTTCATTGGTGCAATTCATGAAAATGTAATAAAGGAAGAGAGGTCTCACATATAAATATACTATCTTGGACACCTTTTATGATTGTGAGCCCCCGTCAAATATTTTGTATCAAATAGTTGACGTTGGACAAAGAAGACAACATAATGAGTTACGTTTGCTTATATTCACATAGAAGTTATATTGCCATGGATACTCTAACATGTGGTGCTTGTCTAGGATATTTTGTTAGCCAGAATTCACACTAAATAGAGATACTACTTGTCCATCCAAAACCCTTAAACCCAATTTCTTGCCGTGAGAGCCCACTATATCTACCTATAGATTGAATAAGATACTTCAAGTAAGTTGTCATCGATGCACAAAGCAATAAAAATTGCTCGTAAATATGTATGATCTTTTATTGGAATGGAAAATAAGCTTTGTACGAACAAAATCCCTTAGCTTCAAGTAAGACATAGACATGAACAAAATCCCTTTTGTTCAATGATTAATAGCGGAACCGTGGACATTACTGATCTCTATAAATACACGAATGATATTCAAGTGAACCTTTGGTGAGATCTACACCAACTATTCCCTTAGCTTCACGATACTTTACAAAACCTGGGTGAGATATATCGTTGTCCTCTTGAGTCATTCTCATGCTCATTATACCGGTCTCCTCATTAACAATTTTGTTGTTCTTTCTCGTTGACATGCTTCGGCATCCCTGTGACCTAGTCACGTGTGTCTAGCCACATGATGATGGATCTTTGACGCCTTGAGAGGGCCCTAAGAATATCTCTCCATCGTTGGAGATGCAAATCTCACTCTTGAGCTATCTAGCCGCTAGTCAAACTTTTCGATGAACCTGAAAGTTGTAGTTATGATCACCGTGTTACAGATGATGTTTGAGCAACCTCAAAGTCCATCGTACGGTAAGAAGTTACTATGACACCTGGAGGGGGGGGGGGGACGGACGCGTCGGGTCAACATGGCGGGGAGATTGCCATGGGTCTGGCCCGGATGTTGCGCCAAAGTTTTCATATGGGCTGACCTAACACAACCGGGTGGATACGTTCACTGATCAAAGCCCGTCCGTGCAAAGTCAAAGGGTAGATCCAGCGGTTAACGCTTCTGAGGTTAGGCGTGACGGGGGCCCTAGGGGGTAGCAATGCCACCGGAGCGTCGCACCGGGACCTCATGCAAGCCGCATGCCGGGTGCCTACGCCTGCCACCATGCTTCTACAACCGTAGGAGGGCCACCGCAACACCTGGCGGCATTGCTACCCCCCCCCCCCAGGTACCCCGTCCCGTCTAACCCTGACACTGGCGACCGCCTGGTCTATCCCTTTGACTTTCGCTGGACGTAGTTTGACCGGTGGACCTTTTCACCTTGTTGTCATAGCCCAGCCATAGCTACACCCCGCAACACAGTCCCGGCACAACCCACCCCAAGATTCCCTCTACGTCGGCCTGACGTGGCCGTTTCCCCCATCCGGGGCACGGCGGCATCGGCGCCCGTGAGGGGGGAGGGGGCACACCCCGGAGCCGCTGCGTTGCGCCGCCACCATGTTTCCACAACCATAGGAGGGCCCACCGCAACACCGGGCGGCATTGCTACCCCCCACAGGTATACCCAGTCCCGTCTAACCTCTCCGTGACACGACGGAAGAGGGCCCGTGGGGGGGGGCAAACGATATATGTTTTCTGTACATTTAAGTTAATGAAATTAGTATTGGAAAAAAATAAAAAATAAAAAATAAAAAGAGAAAATAAAAAAATATTAAAATATTATTAGAAATCTATGCCTACGGCAAAGCCGTCGGCATAGCTACGGCCACGGAACGGTAGAGCCCTGGATCGATGACGCGGCGTAGGGCGGGGATCGATGACGTGGCAAAAACCATGGGCCAGGCCTATGCTGACGGCCTAGCCGTCGGCATAGAGATGCCACCGCACGGGACCAGCGAATGACGCGGATCAATGACATGGCGGCGCGGCGGATCGATGACGTCGGCATAGCTATGCCGACGGCTAGGCCATCAGCGTAGCTATGCCGACGGCCACCGTTAGCCTGTCGGCGTAGCCTGACGCCGTCAAACTGCCGTCGCTGCCCGGGCAGACAGGCCCACGCGATATGCCGACGGCCTCCTCTATGCCGACGTCCGCCGTAGGTATATTTGAAGCAACGCCGACGGCTGATGCCGTCGGCATAGATGGTTATACGCCGACGGCCTTTCTACGCCGACGGCTTCAGTTGGGCCGTCGGGGTATGCCCATCTATGCCGACGGGGGCCGTCGGCATAGAGTTGGCCGTCGGCAACACAAGTTTTTCTGGTAGTGCAGTGTCATTGACAAAAGCCCAGCATAAAACCATCTAGTTCCCGTCTTTCGAAGGGGCGATATCAAAATAACCCTCGTAACTTTCTCGGCTAGAAAATCCACATTTAACAATTCATTCATAGATTCCGTAACTAATGGAAGAACAACGTATAATAGTTCATTCATAGGCATGTACCCAGTTCATTCATTGGCATGTACCCTTGGGACTGATACAAGTCATGCTAGAATGAAATGATCACCCCTTTGAGGTCATCAGGAGGAACACAAATCTTACGACTCACACTCTCTAGTGAGTGGATCATATTAACTCCTTTTCTGTGCGTCGCTTGAGGCTAAAAAATTGTAGTGTTACGGTCCCCCTCATGCAGCCACAACACACGTGAACCCTGCTTCAAACAAAGTGGAAAGAAGAAAGAATGGAAAGAAACAAGCCAACTTACCAAGAGGAAGAAATGATGACCACTTTTTGTACACTAGTGTAGAACCGGGCTATAGCACCGGTTGGTAAGGCTCTTTAGTGCCGGTTCTGTAACCGGCATTAAAGGATGGGGAGTAAAGCCCCCCCTTAGTACGGGTTCAGCACGAACGGCCGCTAAATGGCCACCACGTGGCACGAGCCAGCGCTAAGGGCGGGGAGACCTTTAGTACCTGTTGGTAACATCAACCGGTACTAAAAGGTTTGGGGGGTTTTGGGTTCATGATTTTTTTCCTTTAATTTTGTGTTTTCTATTTAATTCTTTTTCATTTGCTAGTATTTTACGATACTACATATTGTACACGTTCTGCATATATATAAATAGAATTTCTCGTAGAACCTCGAATGTCTCGCACCATCATTCACACATACACATGTGTGTGTGTGTGTATATATATATATATATATATATATATATATATATATATATATAAGTTGGTATATACAATTTCTCCTACATGGAGGCATTATTACTGCGGTAGCGGGTAATGGTATTCTCCTTCGGGATTAATGACCTGGTCGAGCAAAAATCCCGCTATTTCCTCTTGAATTGCCGCTACGCGATCCACTGGTAGGAGCTTATCCCGCACCTCATTGAACTTTTAAGAAGGAGATCCATATGCATGTATTAGTCGTTGTGTGATTAGATATCGATAATGATGTAAAAATTGTGAATAGTGTTCTGGCAAACGTACCCATAGCTGTCTAGCAGATTTGGTCCTTTCGGACGCCATCATGTGAATGTTCTCGCAAACGTAGTATGCACATAAATCAGTCCCCGACGCCTGCTTCATGGCCTTTACGAGAATAGAATTCAATCAGATAATATTTAATCAAGCATGATAATTGATGGTATTGAAACTAGAATTAAAGAGATGGTAGCTAGCTAGCTAGTACTACTTAATTACTTACCTTGGGTCGAAACCAATACAGTTGTTCTTTCCATTCGCCTAAAACCGTTTTGATGAACTTTTGCCAAGCCCTGCCCGTCGGCGAAGAAAATGAATAAAGGAGTTATTAATTAGTTGATATCAGGTAATGACGAACTAAAGAGTCCGACATAAAGTTCAATAATGATTGAAATTACCTGTTGACTATCCCCTTCAGGATTGAGTAGTCACTAGGTTTTTTAAGTAGTGAGTCCAGTACTTCAGTTGTTCCCTGTTCAACTTGAATGACTAACAAGATCCAGTGGTACTTGCATGCGCATACGTTTGCATGTATAAATTAAGCGGGCATGTGCATAACACTCATCAACTACCCTAAACCCTATACACTTATTAACATCTAGCTAGTAAGCAAAAATAGAATTTGTAGTACAAGATAGTGTGACTCACTGGAAGTTGTAAGGAAGTAGTATATCTCGATTGGTATTGAGGCGCTTCAAGAACTCTAGCATGTTTTTCTCTACTTCTTGTTAATACCATTCATAGCTCCATGTCTCTTCATTAATGGTATTTGGGTCAATGAACCCAATGCCATAGCGTCCAGCTTTTTTCATTTCATACATCTTCATCCTGCATAATACCATAGAAAAGAATATAGTGAGGATAATTACAGGTAATGATCAACGAGAGCACTACAGCTAGCTTGAGACTTAAATTACAGAAAGAAATCACTTACAGACAATAGCAACTGTCGATAGATTTGTCGAGTGCTTCTTGATTGAATAACTGAAACAGTTCTATATACTCAATAGACAGAGCTGTCTCATGAAAGTAATGCTCTTCCTTGACTTTCACCATGAGGGACTCTCGATTGGTAGTCTTGGTAATTTCCATGTACCATTGATGTAATTCATACATTCTCGTTGAGAGCTTCTTGACCTCCTCAGGCTTGACCATACGTTCGCCGTGGACATATTTCCGTTTTATGTCCTCCTCTCTAATCGTATCCATGGGCCCGAGCTCTAGGAGTTGATAAACCGTGATACCGAGCTCTTCAGCCTGCCTTCTATGCTCGTTGGTTATTACCAGCTGATAGGCATCGGTACTCGCATGTGTTGGTACAATGAGCGGGGGGATTGATTGCACCTCCTGTTCTCCCAGCTGGGGAGCGGTTTTCCCACTTTTTTCGTAGCTGCTTGGCTGGAGCTCGAGCTCGACTCCTTCTTTTGGTGTGCTCGATGTGCCTTCCTGATTTGGCGCTCATAGTCTGAGTCAACGGGCTTGGGAGCTGGTTTTTTAGCCATACAAATAAAGTGGTCAACGATATCCTCAGGCACTTTCTCCTTTGGCGGCGGTGGCGGTTTCAGTCCAAAATGGGCGTACACTTGGGCCTTCACTATGGCTTCGTTTTGCTCGTCGGTCATGTCGTAAGGCCTCATCGGAAGAGGCGCGAAGCTTGGACCATATTGAAATCGCTTGCCTCTGCATGTACCTCCTATAACTCGACTTGTACCGCTATGCACCATAGTTGCGGCAGCTCTCTTCCGCGGTTGCTGAGGCGGCGGAGACGGCTGACGTGGCTGACTTGGAGGAGGAGTGGGCTGACACGGTGCCGGACTTGGAGCAGGAGGAGTGGCCTGACGCGGTGCTGGACTTGGAGGAGGAGGAGTGGCCTGACGCGTTGGTGGACTTGAAGGAGCAGGACTCTGCTGAGGCGGTGGCTGATGACTTGGAGGAGCGGGAGTCTGCTGATGCGGTGGTGGACTTCGAGGAGGAGTTGGCTAACGCGGTGTCGGTGGCCTTCGAAAGATGATGCAATCCTTTCTCCATAGGATGATATGATGTATGGACTCTCCCAGTGTGTGCTCCTCGTCACCTCCAGGAATATCAAGCTCTAGGCCTGAATATTGGTCAACCACGACACGAGCATAGTCAGCTGGAATCGGGTTGCAATGGAAGGTTGCTTCGGGGGGATTTGTATAAGCAACGGTGTCCGCCACCTTCATGGATATGTTCTTCATTTTGAAGTGTAGCTCACAATTAGTGTTCTCCATGATGTCATCCACACGGTATTGATACGTCTCCATCGTATCTAATTTTCCAAACACTTTTACCTTGTTTTGGACTCTAACTTGCATGATTTGAATGGAACTAACCCGGACTGTTGCTGTTTTCAGCAGAATTGCCATGGTGTTATTTTTGTGCAGAAATAAAAGTTCTCGGAATGACCTGAAAATCCACGAAGAATATTTTTGGAATATATAAAAAATACTGGCGAAAGAATCAAGGCCAGGGGGCCCACAGCCTATCCACGAGGGTGGGGGCGCGCCTACCCCCCCCCCCCCCACCCCCACCCTGGCGCGCCAGTTGCCTCGTGGGCCACCTGATGCTCCACCGACCTCAACTCCAACTCTATATATTCAACGTTCGGGGAGAAAAAAATCAGGGAGAAGGATTCATCACATTTTACGATACGGAGCCGCCGCCAAGCCCTAATCTCTCTCGGGAGGACTGATCTGGAGTCTGTTCGGGGCTCCAGAGAGGGGAATCCGTCGCCGCCGTCATCATGAACTTTCCTCCGTCACCAATTTCATGATGATCACCGCCGTGCGTGAGTAATTCCATCATAGGCTTGCTGGACGGTGATGGGTTGGATGAGATTTACCATGTAATCGAGTTAGTTTTGCTAGGGTTTGATCCCTAGTATCCATTATGTTCTAAGATTGATGTTGCTATGACTTTGCTATGATTAGTGCTTGTCGCTAGGGCCCGAGTGCCATGATTTCGGATCTAAACCTATTATGTTTTCATGAATATATGTGAGTTCTTGATCCTATCTTACAAGTCAATAGTCACCTACTATGTGTTATGATCCGGCAACCCCGAAGTGACAATAATCGGGACCACTCCCGGTGATGACCGTAGTTTGAGGGGTTCATGTATTCACTAAGTGTTAATGCTTTGGTCCGATGCTCTATTAAAAGGAGGCCTTAATATCCCTTAGTTTCCAATAGGACCCCGCTGCCACAGGAGGGTAGGACAAAAGATGTCATGCAAGTTCTTTTCCATAAGCACGTATGACTATATTCTGAATACATGCCTACATTATATTGATGAACTGGAGCTAGTTCTGTGTCACCCTATGTTATAACTATTGCATGTGGAATCACATATGACATAATTATCCATCACTGATCCAATGCCTACGAGCTTTTCACATATTGATCTTTGCTTAGTTACTTTACCGTTGCTGCTATTACAATTACTACAAAATTGCTACTGTTACTTTTGCTACCGTTACCGTTACTTCCATACTACTTTGCTACTAAATACTTTGCTGCAGATATTAAGTTATCCAGGTGTGGTTGAATTGACAACTGAACTGCTAATACTTGAGAACATTCTTTGGCCCCCCTTGTGTCGAATACTCTACCCTCGAAAACTGTTGTGATCCCCTATACTTGTGGGTTATCAGGTATCTATCCAGGAGTGCCACGCCCAGGGCGGAACCCATGCTGCTTCTCGGCATGGACGGGACGGTGCTATCCAATGTTAGATCGTCCGCTAGCTGCTGCCACTGCTGAGACCCCCTTTCTTGGCTAAGTGAGTCGATCTGCTGCTGCTGCCTCTTGAATTGGAGTGCCAACTCTGCATGCGCTGATTCTAGGCCTTTAAGGGTTCTGCTTCCTGCTTCCTCTGCTCCTCCTCCAGCTTCCTCTTCTTCTCGTCCTCCATCTTCCTTCTCGCACGGCTTCTATAGTCGGTGTTCCAGTCCGCAAACCCCTCATACCACGGAACAACGCCTTGCCTCGTGTTCTTCCCGGGTGTTCAGGATTTCCCAGGGAGTGCGTAAGCTCGTCGTTCTCTCTGTTGGGCGTGAAAACCCCCGTTCAAGCCTCTTCTATTGCAACAAGTAACTTCTCTTTGGCTCCTTTAAGACTTGCCTTCTTCTAAACCTTGCCTGTCTTCGGGTCCAACGCCCCCCTCCCCATGCGCATAGAACCAAGTCCTGCACCTGGGGGCCAACTCAATGTAACTGGAATGACCGCTGCATCCACCATCTCTTTCTCAGACTTATCCCACTTAGGCATTGCCACCGCGTAGCAACCTGACCCCAGCTTATGGAACTGCTCCTTTTGCGGCATTGTCCTTGTTTATTCTCGACCGTTCATTAGATAATTCCGATTCCTTGAATTCACTAAAGCGGTCCAGTGATCTCTTTGCTTCTCGAGTGTTCCCGTGAATTCTGGAGTTTTCTTTCCTCCTTTGACGTAGTTGGCCCATATAGTTTTCTTGTGGTTGTTGAATGCAATTGCCATCTTCCTAAGAGCAGCGGCCTTCACTTTCTACACATCTGCATCTGTGAAATGATCTGGTAGGGTGAAATGTTCCATGAGAGATTCCCAAAGCAGATCTTTTGCTCTGTCGTCGCCCCAAGTAAGATCTGGACGTCCCTTTGCTTTTTCCATTCTTGCATGGAGATCAGGAGTTGTTCCTTCACAAGAACTCCACACTGACGAACGGACTTGCTAGCAATGTTCTTAGGCGCGATTGGTTGGCCATCAGTTTTGATGACGTTGATGTTGTACTTTACGCCCTCCTTCAACTTTTTGGCCTGGCCTTGCACTGTCCTGCTACCTTTAGAAGATTTGCTCGATCCGGAGGGCTGAAAGAAGAAAGATCGATTCGTTAATATATCTTCAAATCATTTAAAACATGTGATGATCACCAGATGCCTGCTTATATAAATATACCTCGCCAGTCTCTGTTATTTCAAGATCAACATTTTCTTCGTCATCATAATCATAGTTCATGACTTCATCAATTCGCTTGTCATGATCGAATATCATATCACCCTCCCCGGTATTGTTCAAATATTGGGAGCCGTCATCTTCTTCATTCTGATCATCTGGCCCGAGAGGGGAGCGTATGATCACTACCAGAAACTGCACTTTTCCTGTGAGGCCCGAGTTCCCTCACAGGAATACAATTTTCCTAGCGGGCAAAACCGAGCCACAAGGAAACCACGTATTTTCCTGTAGGAACAAAAATACCCCACAGGAGAATACTTTCCTGTGAGTGTCCAGCCCATAGGAAAACTGTTTGAGGCCCAGCCCGCCACTGCTCCACCATGAAACGGGCTTTCGCGCCAAAAGCTCTTACCTCGCAGGAATTTTTTTCCCTTTAACGCTCGAACGAAACTTTCTGGAGCGCCAACTCTATTTTCCTGTGTGGTATGGGCCTACAGGAAAAAGGGCCCAGAGACATATCCAGAAGCTAGGAGACCTAGAACAATTCCCCACTTCTCCTCCCCTCTCCTCCTCTGCTCTGTGACCGCCATCCTCAAACTTTCTGGCCGCAGCCGCCGCCCTCCTCCACTGGTAAATCCAACCAGCGCCGCTCCTTCCACTCCTCTGAACTCCACCACTGGTCGTCTCTCACCTCCGCCACAGCCACCCTGGTGAACCTACATCCGCCACTGTCGCTGGCCTTCGTCTCGTTGACCTCGACCGTCGGTTACCTGCAGCTCCATCCGCTGCCGCATCCCACCTCCCTCCGCCCACCCCACCCCAACACGGCCACCCTGTACGCGTTGCCTGCACCCTCTGCTCACTGCTCCAGATTAGGTTAAGTCTACCGTCGCAGATCCAGCAAATCGGCGCCTCCTCCACTGACGAGACAGCAGCAGCCTCCTCCTCTCCATTTTGTTCCAGCCAGTTGATCTATTTTGCTGTGGTAAGTCTCAACTATGGTCGCCCAAAAAAAGTTGTGTAGAATATAGATCTTGGGACAACAAGATCTTGATTTCCTTCTTTTGCTGGCTCGTTGGTGAAAAGAGTAGCCTTATGAGTGGGAAAAATGAAGGGACCTTGGATCTGTTTTCAGTGTGTTGATTTATTCAATTTCAATTTGCTATAAAGAGCTTTGTATCTCACGTGTTTGAAAATTTAGGAGCTCTTGTTGGGGTGTGTTATTAGCACTCACGTTGGTTCATGCCATTGAAAACTAAAAGGTTCTTGTATCATTGCTAGATATGTGCTTTTAGACTATGTACTGCATGTGAATATGAGGCCTAGCTCTTTTCTCAGTGTTATTTATGTACATTTTGGTCATGACTTTATGAGAGAGTTGAAGTATAATGTCTTGAAATTAGGTATGTCAAATACTACCATATCGTGGAGCCATTGTTGAAGCTGCAGCCCACGGGCACAACTTCTGGATATCACCTCCTTTGGCAAATCATTTTGGCAGTAAGTGTTCAGTTTAGAAGCAATTTAGTCATATCTTTAGTAGGAAATGTAAGTAATTATTTGCATATGTGTCAGTCTCTTGTAGGTACTGCTTCTCATCTGTAGAATCTTTGTGGCGGAAGGAAGGAAGCCCATGTATCAAGATATTATAGATGAAGTGAAGAGCAAGGCAAAACTTGTCTCAGGTACCTCTCACACTTTGGCAAGCTTGTCTTGATGTGCTAATTATCTCACAGAAAGTATGGTGTGTTGGTTGTTACCTTATTATTTGTTGTTATCATTATTTATTTGGCGAATTACTTATTTATTTGTCTTCCCCTGAACCCATATTCGGTCGTAGGTACCTAGTCCTTGGGAATATGCCATCCCTTGGATGTGGCAATGAGCTTGGCTCCCTGTTCTCATACGGCCTGCTAGAAGAGTGAGCTGGCGTGTGTCGGTCCTCTGTTTTCTGTGTGTATGTGTTTCTGTTTTGGTGCAAGCCCATGGATACCAAAGACTATGACGAATCTGACGTCTTTAGATAAAGTTCTTGCAGGTCAGCAGCATGAGGTGACTAATGCACATGCATATCTATCTACTTTTTTTGTTTCTTCCATCATGTTCTTGGTAAACTGTAATTCCACTTGCTGCAAGTAAACTTTAGTCTTTCAGACATCTTTAGTTCTTGTTCTAAAAAATCATCTATGATTGCAATTGTGAGATTGCACATGTTTCCTCAAAGAAAAGACGTCCAAGACCTTGTTAAGAATGCCTTCTAATGGACAGAAGGTCGAACTTGAAGCTACTGGTGAGTATCATTTACTGCTGTCCATCATTTTATAAAGCATTATAATGTAGTATAACATCAAATGATTACATTGATGCCATGCCATATCTAAGATTTGCAAAGAAAATACTAAATGAACACCCTTTTTTCGTCCTTCTAGATTAGCCAAGTGTTTTGCTCAATAGTGCTATGTTATCTAAATTATCATCACGTGGACCAGATTATGTTCTAGAGCCACTTTAAAACATAAAAAATGTATGTTTCACAATGATTTTGGATCTATTGTATAGATATGCCAAAAAGATGAACCTTGAAAGAGTTTAGAGGATAACAACTCTCATGGTGAAGGATGTTGCTTATCATATCCTGCCCCTTTCAATATTATTCTCATTCGTGGTGTACATGACATGCAGGGAAATAACACTGATTCATCCCCTGTTAGTTTGGAGGATGGTGCTATGGACGACCACGTCGGCAATGGCAACACTGGAGGCAACAATGATGGTGAGAACATGGTGGTAGCCTAGGTGACTTTGGAACTTATGCGGATGTAGGTGATGCTCCAGATCATGAACAAAAGTGACTTAGAAATGTGAGTATTTTGTTATCATTGCATTGCTTTGTGCAATGTGATGGATGAGTATTTTGAGTGGTGGTGGCATGTATGTGTACATCTGTCATGTTACTATTGTTGAGCAAGTAAACTTTTCAGATGTCAACTATCAGCTATTCAATCATGCATGGATTTATAGATGGATATGTGTTATGTATATACTGATTCTAAATGTGATATGAAGATACGATTTAGATTTTTGTTTATACGTGGACCATTGATATGTGCGACTACATTTCTTATTATAGAAGCACATGGATTTGTTAGTTATGTGCTCAGCAATGGTCAAAATAAAATGAAATTACGTGATCAACATAATTTATTTTTTGGCATGCCTATTTTTCCTGTAGGTTGGCTGTCACAACAAGTCGACCTATAAATATGACGGCATCCTGATTTCCCTGAGGGTGGCCGACAGGACAAACCGTCAGGGGAAATATCCCCTGTGGGCCGGCCGTCAGGCACTAAAAGATTTCCCTGTCGTTCTATTCCTGTCAGAGTTTTCCTGTCGGGTAACCGTCGGGAAATATTTTCCTGACGGGATTTGGCATTTCCCTGTCGGTTACTAGTTGTGAGGAAAAGTCTGCTTTCTGGTAGTGGATCTCGAACAGGGCCTCTTCTCCTTCTCTGCCGGTATTGTCCATCATAAATTTTATTTAACTAATCCAGAAAAATATAAAACAATTTAGTATTCAAATTACAATGCATGCATGCAGTCAATAAGGAAAAACTGAATCATAGTACATAATATGCATCATCGAATATAATCTCGAATACATCATCTCGAATATTATCGAATATATATAATCTCGAATACACCGTCTTGAATAATATATATAATCTCGAATACATCGTCTTGAATATTATATATCGAATACATCACTAGCTAGCTAGCTAATAAAGATCAAATACTACAGAATAATCTAGTTCACTCGCGGTTCACGAGGCGGCGGTGGACACCCAAAGAGAAGGAACCATCACAAGATTATCATAGCTCGGGCCTTCTCCCAAAGAACCTGCCAGGTATTGGAGAACCTGACGTCCATAGCAGCCATGTAGCAACGGACGTGCTCGTCCTCCTCCCTGACACGGCGAAATACCACCTCCGGTGGGGCTGGCTCCCTCCGGACTGAAAGTGGCCCACGCGAACGCCACCAAAGGAGCTCAGGGTCGACGACGGGACCCGGGGTCGGGTTCCTCACCAAGCGGCTCGCCCCTGAAGGTAGCACCTCCCAGTGCCAGCCCGGCGGAGCCCAGTCCCGGACATGGGTCCTTTGAAGCAGGACGTCGTCGTGAACGGGTCGACGGCGAGGATGCGGGCCGGGCATAGTCGAGAACAAATACTATATGCAAATGTAACATTTTTTAAATGAATGGATTGTGACTTCTTATATACAAATTTAAAAGATGACATTGTTGCATATGTCAAAATTCTATATGCAAATATAACATTTTTTAAATTCTATATGCAAATTCTAGCTAATTCATCTAACATTTGACATTAATCTAATCTAATTAATTAATTCATCTAAAACCTTTGTATAAAAAACAGAAAAAACTAAAAACTAAAAACAGAAAAACATCTAAGTGTGTGTGTGTGTGTGTGTGCGGGCTTGGGGCGGCGGGGTTCTCCTGAGGCGGCCGGGCCGGGCTTTGACGAGGCAGCAGGCGGCGATGGGGCGGCAGCGTCTGGGGTGGCTGCGAGGCAGCGGCGACGGGCGGGGCATCGATGGGGACGGGCGGCAGCGGGACGGCAGCGACGGCACCTGGCATGGGTGGCGACAGCGCGACGATGGGCATCATGGGACGGGCAGCGGCGATGTTGAAGCAGAGAGAAGTGGGGATGAGAAACTGTAATTTTTTGAAGTGTTTCTTATATAGGAGGCACCTTTAGTACCGGCTGGAGCCACCAACCGGTACTGAAGGCCTGTTTTGGCCAGGCCAAGCGGTGGGAAGGCGCACCCCTTTAGTACCGATTGGTGGCTCCAACCGGTACTAAAGACCCCCTCCCCTTTAGTATCTGTTGGAGCCACGACCCGGTACTAAAGGGCTCTTGTTGGCGCTGGTGCCGTCTTGACAAGTTTAGACTCACCTCGCTAGCTGAGGGACGTCTGCACTGGTTTATAAGCCCCAGTGTGGTAGCTCTGTCGAGCTCCTCTCTATAGCAGGCTTCTGGGCCTAACTTTGCCGCGCCGCCCTGTGGTTCTGCTGGGCCTTTCGAGCCTGCATCCTGGCCGAAGGCCAAGCAGCCCCACAGGGCAGCGCACAATTTTTTTTATTTTTTTCTTTTCTGCTTTATTTATTTTCTTTTATTTATTTCTGAGTTGTTTTTTGCTGTATTTAGAGTTTCTTTGTGAATATTTTTGCTTTAGGTACAAAAAATAACAAACTTTCTATTAGTGCCAGTAGTTTTCAAATTTGAATAGTTTAAATTTGAATTATTTGAAATTTGTGTGAATCACTAGTTTGTGAATAACTTAACTTTAAAAATAGATTTTTCAATGATTCTTTTTTCTTTTGTTTAATATTAGTGTATTTTATCATTATCTTTAATTTGGTAATACTTAGGTTATTTAAAAAATGAAATGCCTTGTAACAGATGAGTTTTCGTCCGAAAACCTGATACTTCGAAAGAGATTGTCCATTTTGTACACGAAGTGCATCCAATTTTGTCGTAACCCTCTCTAGTTTTTTGCACATGCTATGTGGGTGAAATGATGATACCATGCCAACTTTCAACCTTTTCAGAGTTCATTTGAAGTGCTTTCAATTTCAGGGTCATTTAGCACAAAAAATCAGTAAATGCATGAAAAATAGCAAATGAAGTCAGAAAGGGTTGAAAATTGATGATGTGGCTTTGAATGGTGCATACTGAATGGAAAAAAAGTCTGGAGTTGTAATAAGTTAAAAAAATGAAATGTCTTTGTAACAGATGAGTTTTTGTCCGAAACCCTGATACTTCGAAAGAGATTGTCCCTTTTGTACACGAAGTGCATCCAGTTTTTGCCGTAACCCTCTCTACTTTTCTGCACATGCTATGTGGGTGAAATGATGATACCATGCCAACTTTCAACCTTTTCAGAGTTCATTTGAAGAGTTTTTCCAATTTCAGGGTCATTTAGCTAAATAAATCAGTAAATTCATGAAAAATAGCAAATGAAGTCAGAAAGAGTTGAAAACTGATGACGTGGATTTGAATGGTGCATATTGAACACACAATATTTGAAGTTCGAGAAGTATGGATCTTCTTGCATTGTTGACAGACTATCCTGTCTTGCATTCATTTGTAGTGCTTTTCAATTTAAGGGTCATTTAGCTCAAAAAATAGCAAATGAAGTCCTACATAATGCATGAAAGAATTTGTTTGCACATAATATTTGTTCGCGTTTCAAATGCCAAAACACATAAGTAACCTAACTATTACAAAGATTCCCTTCGGTTTGCTCGAAGTGGGACTTTCCAGATATATAAGTTCTAAAACTCACTAGAGAAGGAAGTGATGACAGTGAAGCCGATCACATCCCAGAGTGGGATCTCTGGGTGTGAAACTACTTCTTCACGTGTGTCGCTTTGCGCTGTAACCATGGACAATCTTCATCATTTAACTAGATGCTCAGGTCAATATTCACTGTGAATGGAGCAATTTCATCAAACTTTTCATAATCTTCTGACATGTCTGTCTTGTCATCCTCTTCCATGACGTTTCTTTTCCATGAAAGAACTATGTGGCGCTTTGGCTCATCGTATGATGTATTCGCTTCCTTATATTTTCTTTTTCTCGGCTTGGTAGACATGGCCTTCACATAGAAAACCTGCGCCACATCATTGGCTAGGATGAATGGTTCATCTGCGTACGCAAGCTATTCAGATGAGTAGCGGCATCTTCACTAGGAAGGCCGGAGAATTGATCTTTCATAACAAGATTCAACAAAGCAGTATTGATTTCACAAGATTCAGTATTGGCAAGAGGAGCAATCGGAGTGCTAAGGAAATCATTATTATTGGTATTGATGAAATCACACAATTTGGTAGCATCTTGAGCCATCGCGACGAACAAGCAAACTAACACACGAGCAAACAAACGGACGAGGAAAAAGGCAAAGGAAAAAGGAGGAGGAGATTGGGAAAAGAGAGGGCGAATAAAACGGCAAGGGTGAAGTGGGGGAGAGGAAAATGAGAGGCAAATGGCAAATAATGTAATGCGAGAGATAGGGATTGTGATGGGTACTTAGTATGTTGACTTTTGCGTAAGCCTCCCCGGCAACGGCGCGGAAATCCTTCTTGCTACGTCTTGAGCTTGCGTTGGTTTTCCCGAAGAGGAGAGGATGATGCAGCACAGTAGCGTAAGTATTTCCCTCAGTTTTTGAGAACCAAGGTATAGATCCAGTAGGAGGCCACGTGCAAGTCCCTCGTACCTTCACAAAACGATCTACTCGCAACCAACGCGATTAGGGGTTGTCAATCCCTTCACGGTCACTTACGAGAGTGAGATCTGATAAAGATAATATTTTTGGTATTTTTGGTATAAAGATGCAAAGTGAAAAGTAAAAGCAAAGTAAAAACAAAGCAAGTAAATAAAGTGATGGAGATTGATATGATGAGAATAGACCCGGGGGCCATAGGTTTCACTAGTGGCTTCTCTCAAGAGCATAGATATTCTACGGTGGGTGAACAAATTACTGTTGAGCAATTGACAGAATTGAGCATAGTTATGAGACTATATAGGTATGATCATGTATATAGGCATCACGTCCGGGACAAGTAGACCGAAATGATTCTGCATCTACTACTATTACTCCACTCATCGACCGCTATCCAGCATGCATCTAGAGTATTAAGTTAAAAACAGAGTAACGCCTTAAGCAAGATGACAGGATGTAGATGAATAAATTCATGCAATATGATAAATACCCCATCTTGTTATCCTCGATGGCAACAATACAATTTTTTATGTGCCTTGCAACCCTTTCTGTCACTGGGTAAGGACACCGCAAGATTGAACCCAAAGCTAAGCACTTCTCCCATTACAAGAACTACCAATCTAGTTGGCCAAACCAAATGGATAATTCGAAGAGACTTGCAAAGATAACTCAATCATTCATAAAAGAATTCAGAGAATAATCAAATATTTTCCATAGATAAGCTAGATCATAAACCCACAATACATCGATCTCAACAAACACACCGCAAAAAGAAGATTACATCGAATAGATCTCCACGAGAGAGGGGGAGAACATTGTATTGAGATCCAAAAAGAGAGAAGAAGCCATCTAGCTACTAGCTATGGACCCGAAGGTCTGAAGTAAACTATCACACTTCATCGGAGGGGCTATGGTGTTGATGTAGAAGCCCTCCGTGGTGGATGCCCCCTCCGGCGGAGCTCCGAAACAGGCCCCAAGATGGGATCTCGTGGATACAGGCAGGTACGGCGGTGGAATTAGGTTTTTGGCTACGTTTCTGATCTGTTGGGGGTACGTTGGTATATATAGGAGGAAGGAGTACGTCGGTGGAGCGTCAGGGGGCCCACGAGGTGAGGCGCGCGCCAGGCGCCCTCCACCTCGTGACCGCCTGCACTTCTTGGAGTAGGGTCCAAGTCTCTGGATCACGTTGGGTGAAAAGATCACGTTCAAGGTTTCATTCCGTTTGGACTCCGTTTGATATTCCGTTTCTTCGAAACACTGAAAAAGGCAAAAACAGCAATTCTGGGTTGGGCCTCCATTTAAGAGGTTAGTCCCAAAAGTAATATAAAAGTGGAAAATAAAGCCCAATATAGTCCAAAATAATAGATAAAGTAGCATGGAGCAATCAAAAATTATAGATACGTTGGAGACGTATCAGGCATCCCCAAGCTTAATTCCTGCTCATCCTCGAGTAGGTAAATGATAAAAAGAGAATTTTTTATGCGGATTGATACTTTGGCATAATTTCAATGTAAATCTTCTTAATCATGGTATGAATATTCAGATCCGAAAGATTCAAGACAAAAGTTCATATTGACATAAAAATAATAATACTTCAAGCATACTAATCAAAATAATCATGTCTTCTCAAAATACCATGGCAAAAGAAAGTTCATCCCTACAAAATCATATAGTTAGGCTATGCTTCATTTTCGTCACACAAAGATGTTCCCAACTTCTATACCCCGATGACAAGCCAAGCAATTGTTTCATACTTAAATAATCTCAAACTTTTTCAACCTTCACGCAATACATGGCGTGAGCCATGGATATAGCACTATGGGTGGAATAGAATATGATGATGGGGATTGTGTGGAGAAGAGAAAAAGGAGAAAGTCTCACATTGACGAGGATAATCAACGGGCTATGGAGATGCCCATCAATTGATGTCAACATGAGGAGTAGGGATTGCCATGCAACAGATGCACTAGAGCTATGAATGCTCAACAAAAGAAAACTAGTGGGTGTGCATCCAACTTGCTTGCTCACGAAGACCTAGGGAATTTGAGGAAGCCCATCGTAGGAATATACAAGCCAAGTTCTATAATGAAAAATTCCCACTAGTATGAACAAGACAACTTATGAGACTCACTATATGAAAAACATGGTGCTACTTTGAAGCACAACATATGAGACTCACTACATGAAGAACATGGTGCTACTTTGAAGCACAAGTGTGGAAAAAGAGATAGTAGCATTGCCCTTTTTATTTTCTTTTTTTGGGCCTTCCCTTTTTTTTATTTTGGCCTTTCTCTTTTTTTTGGGCAATGCTCTAATAATGATGATCATCACACTTCTATTTCTATTACAACTCAACAATTACAACTCAAAACTTAGAACAAAATATGACTCTATATGAATGCCTCCGGCAGTGTACCGGGATGGTGCAATGAATCAAGAGTGACATGTATGGAAAATAATGCATGGTGGCTTTGCCACAAATACGATGTCAACTACATGATCATGCAATAGCAATATGACAAAAGTAATGTATGTCACAATAATGATGATGGAAGTTGCATGGCAATATATCTCGGAATGGCTATGGAAATGCCATGATAGGTAGGTATGGTGGCTATTTTGAGGAAGATATAAGGAGATTTATGTGTGATAGAGCCTATCGTATCACGGGGTTTGGATGCACCGGCGAAGTTTGCACCAACTCTCAAGGTGAGAAAGGGCAATGCACGCAATCAAGAGGCTAGCAAGTGAGGAAAGATAAAAGTGCGTATAATCCATGGACTCAACATTAGTCAAAAGAACTCATATACTTATTGCAAAAATTTAGAAGTCGTCAAAAATCAAGTACTACGCGCATGCTCCTAGGGGGATAGATTGATAGGAAAAGACCATCGCCGCCCGACCGCCACTCATAAGGATGCACAAGCCAGGTACACTTCATGTTTCAAATTTGTTACATAACTTTAACCATACGTGCATGCTACGGGATTTGCTAACTTCAACACAAGCATTTCTCAAATTCACAACTACTCAACTAGCATGACTTTTATATTATCACCTCCATATCTCAAAACAATTATCAAGCATCAAACTTATCTTAGTATTCAATGCACTCAAAAGAAAGTTTCACATATCTTGAATACCACGCATATTAACATTAAGCAAATTACCATGCTATTAACGACTCTCAAAATAATCTAAGTGAAGCATGAGAGATCAAGTTTCTTTAAAACAAATCCACCACCGTGCTCTAAAATATCTAAGTGAAGCGCTAGAGCAAAAATTATCACGCTCAAAAAGATATAAGTGAAGCACTATGAGCAAACTATCAAGCTCAAAAGATATAAGTGAAGCACATAGAGTATTCTATCAAATTTCAAATCATGTATGGCTCTCTCAAAAGGTGTGTACAGCAAGGATGATTGTGGTAAACTAACAAGCAAATACGCAAATAATACAAGATGCTCTAAGCAAAACACATATCATGTTGGTGAATAAAAATATAGCTCCAAGTAAATTATCGATGGAAGTGGACGAAAGAGGGGATGCCTTCCGGGGCATCCCCAAGCTTTGACTTTTTGGTGTCCTTGGATTATCTTGGGGGTGCCATGGGCATCCCCAAGCTTAGTCTCTTGCCACTCCTTGTTCCATAATCCATCAAAAGAATTCATCCAAAACTTGAAAAACTTCACAACACAAAACTCAATAGAAATCTCGTGAGCTCCGTTAGAGAAAGAAAACAAAAGATTACTTTAAAGTACTGTAATGAACTCATTATTTATTTATATTGGTGTTAAACCTACTGTATTCCAACTTCTCTATGGATTATAAACTATTTACTAGCCATAGATTCATCAAAATAAGCAAACAACACACGAAAAACAAAATCTGTCAAAAACAGAACAGTCTGTAGTAATATGTAACTAACGCAAAATTCTGGAACCCAAACAATTCTACCAAAATTAGACGACCTGGACAATTTTTTTATTGATCAGAAGCAATTGGAATCACTATTTTATCACGTTCTGGTGATTTTTAACAATTCGGGCACGATTCTGGAAATTACAGCAAGATCAAATAACTATCTCCCAAGAAGATCTAATAGGTCTAACTTGGCACAAACACTAATTAAAAGATAAAAACACATCTAAACAGAGGCTATATGGATTATTTATTCCTAAACAGAAGCAAAAACAAAAAAAAAACTAAAAATAAAATTGGGTTGCCTCCCAACAAGCGCTATTGTTTAACGCCCCTAGCCAGGCATAAAAGCAAGGATAAATCTAGGTATTGCCATCTTTGGTAGGCAATACATAAGTGGCTCTCATGATAGATTCATATGGTAATTTTATTTTCTTTCTAGGAAAGTGTTCCATGCCCTTCTTTAAGGGAAATTGGAATCTAATATTTCCTTCCTTCATATCAATAATTGCACCAATCGTTCTAAGGAAAGGTCTACCAGGAATAATAGGGCATGAAGGATTGCAATCTATATCAAGAACGATAAAATCTACGGGCACATAATTCCTATTTGCAACAATAAGAACATCATTAATTCTTCCCATAGGCTATTTAATAGTGGAATCCGCAAGATGCAAGTTTAGAGAGCAATCATCAAAATCACGGAAATCTAGCAAATCACACAAAGTTTTGGGAATAGTAGAGACACTAGCACCCAAATCACAAAAAGCATGAAACTCATAATTTTTAATTTTAATTTTTATAGTAGGTTCCCACTCATCATGGAGTTTCCTAGGGATAGAAATTTTCAACTCAAGCTTTTCTTCATAAGATTGCATCAAGGCATCAACAATGTGTTCGGTAAAAGCCTTATTTTGACTATAAGCATGAGGAGAATTCAGCACGGATTGCAACAAGGAAATACAATCAATTAAAGATCAATTTTCATAATTAAATTCCTTGAGATCCAAAATAGTGGGTTTAGCAATATCTTGATTTTTATTTCTTTCAATCCCACTTTTACCAATTTCATCATCAAGATCTAAAAACTCAGAATTCTTAGAACGCCTTCTAGGTAAAGGAAGATCATATTCAGTTTCATCATGATTCATATTGCAAAACAAAGATTTAATAGGGGACACATCAATAACTTTTAGATCTTCATCTTGATTTTCATAGGAATTGGAAGAACACGCTTTAATAAAGGCATCTTTGGAAGCACGCATCCTAGCGGTTCTTTCTTTGCACTCATCAATGGAAATTCTCATAGCTTTGAGAGACTCATTGATATCATGCTTAGGAGGAATAGATCTAAGCTTTAAATAATCAATCTCGAGAGAAATTCTATCAACGTTCCTAGCCAAATCATCAACTTTAAGCAATTTCTCTTCAAGCAAAGTATTAAAATTATTTTGTGAATTCATAAAATCTTTAACACTACTCTCAAATTCAGAGGGCATCTTATTAAAATTTCCATAAGAGTTGTTGTAGGAATTTCCATAATTATTAGAAGGATTACTAGGATAAGGCCTAGGATTAAAATTCCCTCTATACGCGTTGTTACCAAAATTATTCCTACCAACAAAATTCACATCCATAGATTCATTATTATTCTCAATCAAGGTAGACAAAGGCATATCATTAGGATCAGAAGAAACACTCTTAGTAAATAATTTCATAAGTTCATCCATCTTTCCACTCAAAACATTGATTTCTTCTATCGCATGCACTTTTTTTTAGTAGATCTTTCAGTATGCCATTGAGAATAATTAACCATAATATTATCTAGGAGTTTAGTAGCATCTCCTAAAGTGATTTCCATAAAAGTGCCTCCATGCCCAATCTAAAAAGATTTCTAGAAGCAAAATTCAATCCAGCATAATTTTTTTGTATAATCATCCATAAGTTCAAACCATGAGTAGGACAATTATGTATCATTAATTTCATTCTCTCCCAAGCTTGTGCAACATGTTCATGATCAAGTTGCTTAAAATTCATAATATCGTTCCTAAGAGAGATAATCTTAGCGGGAGGAAAATACTTAGAGATAAAAGCATCTTTGCACTTGTTCCAAGAATTAATACTATTTTTAGGCAAAGATGAAAACCACGCTTTAGCACGATCTCTAAGCGAAAAAGGAAATAGCTTCAATTTAACGACATCATTATCGACATCTTTTTCTTTTGCATATCACATAAATCAATGAAGCTATTCAGATGAGTAGCGGCATCTTCACTAGGAAGGCGGCGAATTGATCTTTCATAACAAGATTCAACAAAGCATTATTGATTTCACAAGATTCAGTATTGGCGGGAGGAGCAATCGAGTGCTAAGGAAATCATTATTATTGGTATTGGTGAAATCACACAATTTGGTAGCATCTTGAGCCATCATGACGAACAAGCAAACTAACACACGGGCAAACAAGCGAGCGAGGAAAAAGGCAAAGGAAAAAGGAGGAGGAGATTGGGAAAGAGAGGCGAATAAAGCGGCAAGGGTGAAGTGGGGAGAGGAAAAGCGAGGCAAATGGCAAATAATGTAATGCGAGAGATAGGGATTGTGATGGGTACTTGGTATGTTGACTTTTGCATAAGCCTCCCGACAGCGCGCGGAAATCCTTCTTGCTACGTCTTGAGCTTGCGTTGGTTTTACCCGAAGAGGAGAGGATGATGCAGCACAGTAATGTATGTATTTCCCTCAGTTTTTGAGAACCAAGGTATCAATACAGTAGGAGGCCACGCGCAAGTCCCTCGTACCTGCACAAAATGATAGCTACTCGCAACCAACGCGATTAGGGTTTGTCAATCCCTTCACGGTCACTTACGAGAGTGAGATCTGATAGAGATAATATTTTTGGTATTTTTGGTATAAAGATGCAAAGTGAAAAGTAAAAGCAAAGTAAAAACAAAGCAAGTAAATAAAGTGATGGAGATTGATATGATGAGAATAGACCCGGGGGCCATAGGTTTCACTAGTGGCTTCTCTCAAGAGCATAGATATTCTACGGTGGGTGAACAAATTACTGTTGAGCAATTGATGAATTGAGCATAGTTATGAGGTTATCTAGGTATGATCATGTATATAGGCATCACGTCCGAGACAAGTAGACCGAAACGATTCTACATCTACTACTATTACTCCACTCATCGACCGCTATCCAGCATGCATCTAGAGTATTAAGTTAAAAACAGAGTAACACCTTAAGCAAGATGACATGATGTAGAGGAATAAATTCATGCAATATGATAAATACCCCATCTTGTTATCCTCGATGGCAACAATACAATACGTGCCTTGCAACCCTTTACATCCTTTGGGTAAGGACACCACAAGATTGAACCCAAAGCTAAGCACTTCTCCCATTACAAGAACTACCAATCTAGTTGGCCAAACCAAACGGATAATTCGAAGAGACTTGCAAAGATAACTCAATCATTCAAAAGAGAATTCAGAGAAGAATCAAATATTTTCCATAGATAAGCTGGATCATAAACCCACAATTCATCGGTCTCAACAAACACACCGCAAAAAGAAGATTACATCGAATAGATCTCCACGAGAGAGGGGGAGAACGTTGTATTGAGATCCAAAAAGAGAGAAGAAGCCATCTAGCTACTAGCTATGGACCCGAAGGTCTGAAGTAAACTACTCACACTTCATCGGAGGGGCTGTGGTGTTGATGTAGAAGCCCTCCATGGTGGATTCCCCCTCCGGCGGAGCTCCAAAACATGCCCCAAGATGGGATCTCGTGGATACAGGCAGGTACGGCGATGGAATTAGGTTTTTCGCTCCGTTTTTGATCTGTTGGGGGTACGTAGGTATATATAGGAGGAAGGAGTACGTCGGTGGAGCGTCAGGGGGCCCACGAGGTAGGGGGCGCGCCCTCCACCCTCGTGACCGCCTCTGGCACTTCTTGGAGTAGGGTCCAAGTCTCCTGGATCACGTTCGGTGAGAAGATCACGTTCCCGAAGGTTTCATTCCGTTTGGACTCCGTTTGATATTCCGTTTCTTCGAAACACTGAAATAGGCAAAAAACAGCAATTCTGGGCTGGTCCTCCGGTTAATAGGTTAGTCCCAAAAGTAATACAAAAGTGGAAAATAAAGCCCAATATAGTCCAAAACAATAGATAAAGTAGCATGGAGCAATCAAAAATTATAGATACGTTGGAGACGTATCAGTAACTGGGACAGCAAGTACATGTCATCTTGAATAGCGGCGTCATGCATGGCACGTGTCTGCAACCAATCGGCGAAAGTCCCCATTTGTTCACGTGTAATCCAGTCGTCAGACTACTCTGTGTGTTTGGAGCGTAGAAAATTCTTGTGTTCCTCCATATACGGAGCCACCAAGGCGAAATTCTGTAGAACTGTGTAGTGTGCTTGAGTGAGAGAATGCACGTCCATACATATTATTTGATCCGCTCCTAGCGTGCCTTTTCCATCCAGTCTGCCCTTATGCCACGATTCAGGAACACCAATCGGGTTAAGGTCAGGAATAAAGTCAATACGAAACTCAATGAACTCCTCATTTTCATGGCCCTTGGAGATGCTTCCTTCTGGCCTAGCACGGTTATGAACATATTTCTTTAAGACTCCCATGAACCTCTCAAAGGGGAACATATTGTGTAGAAATACAGGAACTAAAACGTTAATCTCTTCGCATAGGTGAACTAGGACGTGTGTCATGATATTGAAGAAGGATGGTGGGAACACCAACTCGAAACTAACAAGACATTGCACCAAATCATTCTCTAACCTTGGTATGAATTCTGGATCGATTACCTTCTGAGAGATTGCATTGAGGAATGCACATAGCTTCACAATGGCTAATCGAACGTTTTCCGGTAGAAGCCCCCTCAATGCAATATCATGTGGTAGTCATGGGACTTTAGGTTCTGGAAATTTTTCTCTGCCATATTTATTATTCCCTTTATATTTGACGAGAAGCCAGACGGTACCTTCATACTGAGCAGGCATTCAAATAAGATTTCCTTCTCTTCTTTGGTAAGAGCATAGCTGGCATGACTCTGATGTATGCCGTCTTTTCCGTGCATACGTTGCTGGTCCTCCCGTGCCTCCGGTGTATCTTTTGTCTTCCCATACATGCCCAGGAAGCCAAGCAGGGACACACAAAGATTCTTCGTCACGTGCATCACGTAGATTGTGGAGCGGACCTCTAGGTCTTTCCAATAGGGCAGGTCCCAAAATATAGATTTCTTCTTCCACATGGGTGCGCGTCCGTCAGCGTCATTCGGAACAGGTTGTCCTCCAGGACCCTTTCCAAAGATTACCTTCAAATCCTTGACCATATCATGTACATCAACACCAGTACGGTGGCGAGGCTTCGTCCGGTGATCCGCCTCACCTTTGAAATGCTTGCCTTTCTTTCTTACGGGACGCCTGCTCGAAAGAAATCGATGATGTCCTAGGTACACATTCTTCCTACAAATATCCAAATATATACTATCGGTATCATACAAACAGTGCGTGCATGCGCGGTATCCCTTGTTTGTCTGTCCTGAAAGGTTACTGAGAGCAGGCCAATCATTGATGGTCACGAACAGCAATGCCTTTAGGTCAAATTCTTCCTGTCTGTGCTCATCCCATGCACGTACACCTTTTCCATTCCACAGCTGTAAGAGTTCTTCAACTAATGCCCTTAGGTACACATAAATGTCGTTGCCGGGTTGCTTAGGGCCTTGGATGGGCACTGGCATCATAATGAACTTCTGCTTCATGCACAACCAAGGAGGAAGGTTATACATACATAAAGTCACAGGCCAGGTGCTATGGTTGCTGCTCTGCTCCCCAAAAGGATTAATGACATCTGCACTTAGACCAAACCATACGCTCCTTGTGTCACCTGCAAGTCCTCCCTGTAATTTCTCTCGACTTTTCTCCACTGTGACCCGTCAGCGGGTACTCTCAACTTCCCGTCTTTCTTACGGTCTTCTCTATGCCATCGCATCGCCTTGGCATGCTCTTTGTTTTGGAATAAACGTTTCAACCGTGGTATTATAGGAGCATACCACATCACCTTGGCAGGAATCTTCTTCCTGGGGCGCTCACCCTCGACCTCACCAGGGTCATCGCGGCTGATCTTATAGCGCAATGCAACGCATACCGGGCACGCGTTCAAATCCTTGTACTCACCGCGGTAGAGGATGCAGTCATTAGGGCATGCATGTATCTTCTGCACCTCTAACCCTAGAGGGCAGACAACCTTCTTTAACCCGTCGTGCTCTCGGGCAATTCGTTGTCCTTTGGAAGCATCTTCTTTAACATTACTAGCAACTTTCCAAATCCCTTGTCGGATACACCATTCTACGCCTTCCATTGTAGGAATTCGGTGAGGTGCCCAGCTTTTTCTTGTCAGCTTTGCAATTTGGGTACAACAATTTCTTATGATCCTCTAACATGCGCTGCAACTTCTACTTCTCCTTTTCACTTGCGCAGTTTCTCTTTGCATCGGCAATGGCCCGACCTAGATCATCAGCGGGCTCATCTGATGCCTCTTCTTCAACTTCTTCCCGCATTGCCGGCTCAGCTTCTTCCCCCATTGTTGTATCATCGTATTCAGGGAACCCATGGCGAGGATAGCTATCGTCGTCCTCTTCTTCTTCATTGTATTCCATCATAACCCATCTTTCTCCGTGCTTGGTTTAAACATTATAGTGGGGCATGAAACCGGACTCAAACAGGTGGACGTGAATGGTTCTTGAGTTAGAGTAATTGTGACAATTCTTACAGCCAGCACATGGACAAGGCATAAAACAATCCTCCCGCTTTTTTGACTCAGCCGCAAGCAGAAAATTAATCACTCCATCAACGAACTGGGGGGGCATGGGTCATCGATACATCCATTGCCAGCTCATCTTCATTACACAAAGACCGAATAGACCAAATTAATACAAGTTCATACAACACTTATTCTCATAAAACAAACATACAAATAACTCTCTAGCTAAAGCATTTAAATGCAACAACAAATGCGATCAAGATCGCAACTAAGGTAACAATGGATCCAATAGCATAATGATACCAAGCCTCACTATCAATGGCATATTTTCTAATCTTTCTATTCTTCAAGCGCATTTTCTCCATATTGATATTGTGATCATCGACGACATAGGCAACATGCAACTCCAATTCCATCTTCTCCCCCTCAATTCTTTTCAATTTTTCTTTCAAATACTCGTTTTCTCTTTCAACTAAATTTAACCTCTCGACAATAGGGTCGGTTGAAATTTCTGGTTCACATACCTCCTAGATAAAAATATCTATGTCAACTTGATGGGTATAATTTGTCATAAACACGAAATGCAACAAATAGTTTTAAAGAGAATATACCACATCCGAATCATAACCTGGACGAGGGCCGATAGGGACGGATATCAAAACCATGGCACTATGTATAACAAACAACATACGGTAAGATAATTATACAAGTAACTATATATCTAGATCCCAGGAACATGATTTTTTTATATAAAAAAGATAAGAACAAGAGGCTCACCACAAGGTGGTGCCGGCAACGGGTCGGTGCGGATGATCGACGGTGGTTAGGATGGAGACGGGAAGGCACTAAGTAAACCACACCTACATATGCAAACTAAGAGTTATTTTGAGCTCAAATTGCATATAAATCAAATAAACTACCACATATAATTCCTCCCAAATAACTAAAACTCACAAATTAATCACTATATAAAGCATTACAAGAGCTAATCTAGCAATGAGAGATGAAAGGAAAAAGTTGCTAACCTTTGTGATCACTTGAATGGATGGGGGCCTTCAAATCTTGACAAAATTTGGGAAAAATGTGTGATGAGCTCGAGGAAGGGGGGAAGAGCAGAGAGGAGAGGGGAAAGGGGAAGAACAAAGCAAGCTCAATTGCGGGTTGACGAAGGGTTTATATAGGAACACCTTTAGTCATGGTTCAGGGCACAGACCGGGACTAAAGCTCAGCCTCTAGTACCGGTTCGTGCCACGAACCGGGACTAAAGGTGTTGGTGGGGCCGCAGCCTGACACCAGCCTGCCACCACCTCTTTAGTACCGGTTCGTGCCACGAACCGGTACTAAAGGTTCGCCACAAACCAGTACTACTGATCGCCACCCGCCTAGCCATTGGAACCGGCACTAATGGTCACATTAGTGCCGGTTTATTTACAAACCGGGACTAATGAGCTGAACATAATGTCGTTTTTCTACTCTTGGTATTATCTCAAAAGTTTCATTGGATCTAGAATGAATCACAACATCACTTTTCGCCAGAGATTTCATGGTAGTTTTTGGAAACTGGAATTGATTAATGAGATCAACTCAATCTATAATTCGAATGACGTGTGGAGGGAGAAGGGCGTCTTGCCCGCGGAAATCCATGCCATGGTGTCACATATAAACGAAGGTTATGATTCATTTCATCCCATTTTGGTATACAAAGCCTATAAATATGGTACAGATATGAATATGCAAGAACATTTCACTCTTGAAAGGCATGATGAGCAACCAAACCTCCTCCTGCTAGTGCTTCATGCATCTATGATGCAATAACAATTTCTTCCTCTGATGGTCCACATCCTAGTAAGGCAACTACCAACAGTTTGAGTCTTTTTGTAGTTTTTTATACTTTTTCGAGAGGTCACCGAACTTGTGTGCCCCCCAAGAGCCCAACCTCTCTTTAACTGACAACAAGGCCTTATCGATGCCTTGCAAGAATTTCTGACCAACACCCACATGCCAATGCTCCGTAAAAAATATCATATTCCGCGTGGGACTGCTAGACATTTTTGCAATGGAAAGAAGAAGTTGGCTTGCGCCTTACATTCGTACTAGTTGTTTTTAGGTTTGCCAAAGTAAAGCATGATTTGATTCTACAGAGCTGATGTGTCTAACACGAGGAATATTCGAAAAATGCTACGAAAGGGAACATTTTCTACAACTTGATCGAGTCTAGCCCTTGTATTAGCATCTCCTTATTGCCTATTATCCCATGTGAAGGGAACACCCCCTCCAACTGAGGTAGTGAGGGGAGCAATTTTCAATGGCTTATCTAAAGCCTCACATTTTCCCTTCCGGCCTAGAATTTGCGCCGAAGTGCTCCTCATCGTTAGTGTCTCAATAAAGTCACCCATGCAAAGTCAAGCTTCATGTGCAACTAGAGTGTGCAAGAAGCACGGACACGTGATGTCTATTTTCAACCCTTGGTTCTCCGTAAAACCCTGTGTAGCGCCAAGTTTCGAGTCCATTGACCTCCTGCTTGACTACAACATTTATGTGGGAATATATGAAATTCTAGAGCTCAACTGAAATAACATATCAAAACAATCCAATCTCACCACTAAGCCCGTCGCTATCAATGACAAAACATCCAGAAAAGCCAATAAATGATTTCAAATTCTCCAAACATTTCCCCCTTATCTTAGTCTCCATGACGAAGAGAATGGCGAGGTCTCCCCGCTTCACAATTTTGTGAAGCTCATGAACTCGTGTGGACTTCCCAAGCCCTCGATGGTTCTAGCTTAAGCAACTCATTATTGATGGTAGGGCTGCCTCGCAACTGCTCCCTAATTTTTTTATGTGGGTGGTGTTCGTTTCTTCTTCTTTGGGTCCCTTTCAACTTCATGCCCATCGAGCTGAGACCCATCATGGTCTGCTACAAAGGTGTCGGCACCCTCTAAGTTAGCACCACTGCCTCCTCTTGATATGTATGAAGTGGCAATTCGACCCTTCTATACACTTTTAGCTGCCGAGGTCCTCCCTTGCGCTTGTTCATTGATTCTTCTTCTGAGGGGACGTCACCTCCGTATAGACACCATTTTAGGAGTCTACTGACTTAGCCTCTCGCCTACTCTGCCGTGAATTCTGCTGGTCATGTGAAGATTTCAACCCAAAACTCGCTTTCCTCCATTCGTCTGCCAAGACTTAAAACTGTTTTTGAACGAAAGATTTCCATCATCATCTCTAGCATCCGACGTCAGACATACTAAACCTGAATGTCCCAAACGGCCACATGGAAAACAAAGTGGGGAACTTACTCATATTGTATATCATACGAATCCTTGTCGTTTCTTAGCATCAAATAAAAAACAACTCCTGAAGGTTTTTTACATATCAATTGTGACTCTAACCACCCACCAGATCAACAATTACAACTTTTGCTTCCTTATCAATTTTCTCGGCGATCGAAAGATCCCAAGTGTCACTCCTCAGATTATAAGGAAGAATAATCTCTCTTGCCCAAATCTGAAGTTTATCAAATTTGAGTTATGATGGGCGTAGGCATTCTTCAAATTTCTCTAGGATCACCGCGTGCTTGCTCACGTGCCATGGCAATCCTTCCCAAACCGTGCCCATATCACGCTGGTTCAAATTCAGCCACAAATATGTTCTCTCCCAGCAGACGAAAAACAAGACCTCTAGGGTTTCCCCAAGCCGGGCGGAGGGCATGTAAGATCATATATATTATACATGGAATAGATTACGATATAAGATCTTCCCTTCCACCAGCCAATTGTGTTTTGCTCCGATCCAGACGTCATCAACCAATAAGGGAGTTGCCTCACCCTCCATAATGTCTAGGTTCCCCATCGCCTCCTCCAACTTTGCTATCGCCGAGCTAGCGTTCTCTGCGCCAATGCGGGAGGAGGACCAAGCCATCTCTTCCCCGTCGACCCGACGCGCCCCCCTAGTCGAGATTGCGAGCGCCGATGAGTCCCCTCGAAACCCTATTCGCCCTAGCCACCGCCAGAGGTATCATGGGAAGAAAGGCTCCGTCCATGTTTGAATGTAATTTTGCAATTATATAAAAACAATAATTTTGCAATTAGGTTCTTTTTGTACATTGAACATTGGGCCACACTATATATAGACTTGAATTGCCAAAAAATAATATAGACTTGGACTTTGCCATATTTTCAAGTTAAACACAAAAAAAAACTTTATTTTAGAAGTACCACGTTATATTAAATAACATCAACAGATTACATCATACATGGCAAATCTAAGGAGAAATCCAAAGAGGCAACTCACCAAGTGAAATTACAGGAAGCAAATAATTTTTTATTCCAGGTGAAGATGTCGGCACCGACCGAACGACGTTGCCTGAACAAACTAAAACTAAGCCTACACCTAGACACGAACCAAAAGAAATCCCAACCCTGCCGTCGCCAATGGGGCGACGAACGGAGGGAAGGGGAACGAAACTGCTCTCTCGAGGGGTACCACCTGGTGAGAAGAAAGAGGAAAGGGAAGTATTTTCTTCGTTTCCTAAACACATTCTTCGTTTCCTAAACACAAAAAAAACTTGAACCACACACACATCACCCACTCCTCTTTGCCCACCCATCTCACCTTCTCCCCGGTTGCTCAAAAAAAAAATCCCCTTTCCCCACACGCCGCCGCGGCTTGCTCTGCCCGCCCTCTCCGCCGCCGTCTCTCTGCCAGCCCCAGCCCCAGCCCCCGCCCCCGCCTTGCTCCCTCTCCGCGCTCTCCACCCCCGACGACCAGCGCTGTCGCTTCCCCCTCACCTAGCAGCTAGCACGGCCGCCGCCCCGGTGGGGGAAGCTCCAGGCCGGCGTGGCGGTGCGTCACGGAGCCACCCCCAAACGCCCTGCAGCTTGCAGCTAGCCACCACCTGGTTTGTTCCTCTTCTTGGCTTTTGTAGGCTCCATGATTTGGGGGAAAAGAAATTCAGTGACCCAACTGTGCTGCTTTGTTCATCAATTACCCCATAGACTCTAGTGTAGTTTACATTGAGTATTGGCATGCTTTCATGATTTTCTGATTTAGACATCATGCTGTTTTTTAGATGCGCCAATCTCCTTTTGTGATAAGCTGACAAGTGTATGTTGCTATTTTTTCGGGGTGTCGGAGCGTTGGATGCTTGAAAGAACAGTCCGAGATATGTTGAGAGCTTTGTATATAAGAGCAAAGATCTGTATTAATGGTTGATTGCCTGCTGCAGGCATTACCCCAAGGAGCGGCATTGTTCCACTGAATGTGTTAAGATTTGCGAGGCACTGAACTGAAAGGCCTAGTCGGTCGTGGAGCAGAACCTGTTCCTGCCGTGATTGTCGATCTCATAAAGAAGAAGAAGTGTGCGGAGAAATGTTTGAATCTGATCATTTCATCTTCATACTGAACACTTTTAATTTCCGTCCTATTTCCTACCAGAAAGATAATTTCCTTTTCTTCTTGGCTTTGCAGGCTCCGTGATTTTGGGAAAAATAAATTTATTGACCCAAGTGTGCTGCTTTCTGACCAAGTATGCTCACCAATCACAGACTGTAGACCATTGCGGTGCTTATATTGACATGCTTTCATGAATTATTTTTTTTCTGTATTGAGATATCATGCTGTTTTTCTTAGCTTTGGCAATCTCCTTTTGTGATAAGCTGACAAGTGTATGTTGCTATTTGTTCAGTTTGGGAGGGGAATGTCACATTGGATGCCTGAAGGAACAGGGATGTACTGCTACTGCGCCGTATTGATTGTGGGGTAAGTTTTTTTTCATCCTCACTCCGCCTGGCTTGAGATCGACCATGTATGTAGGTACCATCATATGTTCTAGCATAAATGATCTGGGTGGCCTCGGCGAGAGACGCCAATAATCCCATCGCTAGGTGCTGGGATCCAGGGGGCACCGTCAAGGAGCAAAGTCCTAAGACCAACCACTCTGAGTTTTGCGCACCCCATGGCCCCCTCCGGCCCAGTCTCCATTGACCATAGGGTTAGATCGGTGACGTCCACCACAGCGATGAATCCGAGCCGGCCGTCTTGCGCCGCCATGAGACACCCCTTGCCCGCGATCGGCTTCTTCAACACTGACAAGCGGAGCGCGCCAAGTTGGCACTCCATGATCCCACCAACGTCGAAGTAGAGTGCATCGCCCACAAGGGCGCTAGGCGCGCCAAGCTAAAGGGCACTTGTCATCATGGTGATGAAGAGAGGCGCGAGTCTCCGACGAGTACATCCATCCGGAAGTCACTCTTCCCGGCAGAATGGTGGACATGGCGACCAGATGGAAATGCCCTCCTTGGCAACCGTGGTGGTCGCAGCCTTGCGCGGCGGGCGCAGAGCACCGCCGCGTTGAAGCTGACCTGCATGTTGGACAAGTGGTGGAGTCTGAAGGAAATAGAGTTGAGTCTTCAGTTATTCCCCCATGTTGTTGGAGCCTGAAGGAAACAGGGGTGTTTCGTCAGTTCAGTTATTTCCCCTGTTCTCCCCCAACGGCAACCAAATTCTCCCTCCGCCTCCAAATTCCCGGCCTTCAAATACCCCTCTCCCTCCCTCTCCGCCGCCCAAACCAAACGCCAAAAATCTCCCAACATAAGAGGGATCGATCAAAAATCTCCAGAGAGACCGCAATCCATCAATCAAGAACGATCAAGAAGAGAAGAAGATGGCCTCAATCGGCAACGGCAAGCCCGATGCCGAGGGCCAGGAGCGCCAGGCGGCGAGACTCCTGCCGCTGGCCGACGTCGACGTGCCGCCTCCCCACACGGAGGCGGGCCGGGTGGTGCTGCTCGACGTCCTCCGACGACGGGTCGACGGATTCCCCACCTGGATGCTCCCGCGCTACCTCGTCCACGGAGTCGACGTCTACGGCTTCCACCCCGTCGATCTGCTGCGGCGCCATCCGCCGGCGACATCGCCCGACGGCAAGCGTGCCTCCTACTTCGTCAACCTGGTACGCCCCCTGACCGCGACGGATGCAAGAAGAAGCAGGGTCGTGCCGGGGGGGTTCTGGAAGTCGGAGCGCGCCCCCGTCCCCGTCGAAGCCGCCCCCGACAAGATGGTCGGAACAAAGCAGGCCTTCTCTTTCATCTCCAAGGAGGCGGAGGACGAGGGTGGACCCCGCGGCGGGTTCATCATGCACGAGCTCCTTCTTCCCGGCCAGGCAGGACGCCTCGCCGGCGGTGACGAGCTGGCGCTCTCAAAGGTCTACCCGTCTCCGCGCGTCGCCGCCAAGAAGAGGTCCCAGGGACAGGGACCGACCGCCAGCGCAACAAGGACCGCGGCCGCCTCCTCTGCTCCAGCGCCGACGTCTTCGCCGCCTCTGCTCCAGCGCTCCAGCGACGTCTTCAGCAGCGCAAGAAGAAGCAGCGCCGCCTCCTCTCCGCCTCCTTCCCTGGAGGCGCCCGCCTCCTCTGCTCGGCCTTCCCTGCAGGCCTCGTCTCTCGGCCTGCAAGGGACGCCATCCTCTGCGCCGGTGCCGGCATCCTCTTCTTCGCCCCCCATCCAGGGGTCATCATCGTCTCAGACGTCTCCCCGGCACCGGCAGGGTGCCGCCAAGAGGGTGCTCCTCCTGGAGGTGGGCAACTCCCCGCCGAGGGAAGGCCACAGCTTTTCGTGCCACCAGGTGTATCACGCCATGGAGGTTCTCCGTTCCGGGAGGCGCGTGCCGATCGATTGCGCTGACCTCTTCCTGCTTGACAGCGGGAAGGGGAAGAGGCAGAGGACGGCTGCAGAGTTTTGAGCAAACTCTGTGGCCTTGTAATATTCAGACAAATTTTTTGATAGGAGTAACCTTTAGCTGTGATTCAGTCATAGTCGGTACACTGATGTTTCTGAGATTCAGTAGTTACTTTAGCTGATTTGATTGAAATCCGGCTTAATCAGTGGCGATGATGTTAAAACTTTGGTTTTCTTCTCAAAACATTCGCTGTTGCCGAGTAAAAATGTGCTTCTGATGGAAGGTTTGATGTGCATAAAAAGTTTGATTTACTTTGCGGATATTGTTGTTTTAGTTTTCCTCGAGTTCTTGGGTTTTTATCTTTCAGTCGGTAAATGATTTGACGTGGAGAATAGGTTCTGGATGCTTTGGTTTCCTGACGCTTTAGTTTCGCCTCTAGTGTCCTGACTTTCAGTTTAACCAAATGAGTAATCAGAGTTTTGTTGCTACGGTTCTGGTTTAAGCTTATGAGTGATGATCATGGTAAATTCTAGTAATGTGCTACGGCCAATTATATAAAAGATTCAGTGCTGCATATGCTTGTTGTCGGTAAGTGATCCGGCGTGGAGAATAAGGCTGTGGATGCTTTGGTTTTGCCTCGTATGTCTAACTGGTTTAGTTTCAGTTAAACCGAATGAGTGCTCAAATATTTTAGTTTCAGTCAGGACACTAGTTCTCTGAATTTCCTGTCTCTGAACATAGCTGAAGAAAGGTCAGTGCATCTCGAAGAACAAGGGCTCCCCTGTTCAGTGTCCGACAATGGCTACAGTTGACTGAAGTTTTTTTTCTCAAAACATTCGCTGTTGCCGAGTAAAAATGTGTCTCTGATGGCAGGTTTGATGCCCTTGAGAGTTCCCAATGTTTGCATTTTCTCCAAAGTTGCTTTGCTTGGAGAATCATTACCTTTGTTAGACCATGTTGGTTACTTCTTGATTATGCATGCTTTGTTGTTAGCTCAATTTCAGAAATGCAACTTCCTTGGTTAATTCAGTCTGTACATGTCTGCTGGTTATGTATTGTTTCTCCCTTATTTGTCTTGAGAAGGAGAATCTGTTTTGAGGTCCATGTCTTTTTGAAATTTTGAAATAGTAATCGAAATTTTGAAATTGAAACATGGTTGATAGAGCACATTCATATTATCTTCATTAGATATAAATGCCAACTTGCCTTTTTGTACAGACCAAAGACTTTTGGAGGGAGGCCCAAATTCTTTCAAAGTTGCATCATCCAAATGTTGTTGCTTTCTAGGGTGTGGTTCTTGATGGATCTGGAGGAAATTAGCAACTGTATAATAGGAACAGAACAGTATCTTACTATTTTCCCCTTCAATTTGAAAAATAGACCAGACTGTCTTTATCCGTGTCAGCGCTGTACAATTAGTAACAAAACTACCCTCTTTTTTTACTTCAGATATGTTCTTAAATGATTGAGGAACCTAGGCTGAAATTATTATGCTGGATTAATGCCTTAATAAGGAATCTGGGCCCATTGCACTTTAATTCCTCCTAATTTCTTTATTTGTGTGCTACCTCTTTGGCTATGATCAAGCAGCCAAAGTCTTTTGTTGAACAAAATGAAGCAAAAGCTTGGATTGAATGTCTTTTTCATATATTACCACACCATCCATGTAAATCCATGTAACAGGCAGAGGGACATGCGTGTGTCAGCAAATTACGACTAGGGATAACTTGCTTGAAAGAAACCTGCTCAAAAACATGTTGTCTTTTTTTTCATTTTCAAGTTGGTTTCTCTGTTGTTTCCACCTCTTCTCTCTGTGTAGCTGGGAAGAGGTTGGATGTCCTTAATACTGTCTCTGCTGCTATTTTCTGGGCTGTGTGGAAGCACATGAATGGTACTCCCTCTGTAAAGAAATATAAGATCACTCCTTTAGTGATCTAAACGCTCTTATATTTCTTTACGGAGGGAGTACTATTGTTTTTAATGGTGTCGTTTGGATGTCAGGAAATGGCGCTGGCGCCTGCTCTCCTCTGTCTACATCTCCAAAACGTGCTGCGAGAGCCAGCCAAGATTGGGCGGAGGGCGGATCAAATCCCCTCCGTAATGGAGATGCATGGGTGCTGAGCCTTGCGATGCATGAGTCGCCTGACCATGTTCTTCATCTCTTCTGTCTAGTCGGTTCGGTGTGGCTGGTCTCGTATGCTGACCTTGTTTTGATCCTTGTAACATTTGTTCAACTAGTGTTTTTTTTTTTGACGAAAAGCAGCCACTGCTGATTTCATTTAGTAAAGAGGATGTATATAAATGGATAAAAATGGATAAACATGAATGTATCTACAACTAAAATACATCTAGATACATTCATTTCTTGGACGAGTAATTCCGAACGGAGGGAGTACAAGTGTGTAAGCAAAATAGAGGTTTGACCTACAGTTTGATCCTTGTAACATTTGTTCAACTAGTGTGACCTACAGTTCTGCTCTGTAATGGCGTTGAGTGAGGTTTTAGAGGTTTTATTTTCTTTTTTCTAGTACTGATGAATTATGTATCGAACCTGATGTTTTGGGGCTTCTTTCTGCTGAAGTAATGGAGCCGGGGAGCTCCTCCCTCCCTGTTGATCTAACAAATATATTCACTGGAGTTGTATTTCCAGCAAGGATGCACACGTGTACGGTGGCGCAGACACTCACAATGCCTCTGACACGTGGTCACCATGTGCCTGGCATGCCAAAACGGCACTCTAGAGCAGCCCGACAGCCGTATGGTCGCCTCAGCCCGCGCACTTGTGTCCCTCAGCGCCGTACCCTTCACCATTGACCTCCCATCCCGTCCGCTTCGTCCTCTTGTTCCTGGCGGTGACCCGTGCCTGTGCAGGTGGCCATGTTGCCCGCCCATGGCCCGCAGGCTGCAGCTCCCCTGGTTCTGCACTGCTACCTCGCTCCATTACGCGCTAACCTGCAAGCATGACACCTTCTTGGCGGCATCCAAGAGCACGCCACGTTAAAACTCCCTCCCCTTTCCCGCTCTGGCTCACACGAGAACGCCTAGCCCCTCAATTCTCCCCCCGAAACCTACTCGTCAAAGAACTCGAGCCCTCAACTCTTCCCCTCGTAAATACATAAAACATTTGTATAGAGAAAATATTTATCATGTATACCACAAAATAAAGCCATTGAAAAATATTGATGAACAAGCATTTGAAACTTTTTAAATGTGTGTAGAAAAAATGTACACCATGTATGAAAAAAATGAAGTATTTGAAAAATGTTAAATGTGTTTAAGAAAGAATGTTGACCATGTGCCAAAACATGTTACTGTTGCATTTAAACAAAGTTAATAAAGCATTTAAAAATGTTCAATCTGCATAGTTTTTTTTCTGACCATGTAGAAAATATAAATTTTCTATTTGAAAAATGTTAACCAAGCATTTGAATTTGTAAAAAGTGTGTATAGCAATATTTTTGACCATGTATTAAAAAAATGTTAATCTTGTTTCTGAACAATGTAAAAAATGTTTATAGAAAAAATATTGACCATTTATTAAAATTGTTAGTTTTCTACTGGAAAATGTTAGATGTATATAAAAAAAATGTTGCTGGCATGTAAAAAATGTAGAATAAAAACCAAAATAAACAAAGAAAACCAAAAAATAGAACCAAAAGAGAAAGAAAATAAATCAAAGGAAAAATAAACCGAAGAAACAAATGTAAAAATAAAAAAAAGAGAAAAAAAGAAACAAAAGAAAACAAAAAAGCCAGGAGAGAAACGAATAAAAGAAATAGAAAAAGGCTGGAGAAAACTGGCTCTTTTATCTCAAGTAGGTCGGGACCTATAGTTTCATCATGAAATCACGACAGACCCACTAGCTAGCATCCTAGCAACTATCCGAGAGACCTAGTTTCCTTCAGCGAGAGATCCTTCCAGCTCGCTTAATGCGAGATATAGTCACTGCGCTTAATCTTGGACAGCTTCTGTGTTATCGCGCTAACAAGCCAGCCCAAGTAGCTGCGGTCGGACAACGACGGTTGTGCCCCGTTACTTTTAGCCTAGCACAGGCCCGTTATTCTTTTTGATGGATTTATCTTAAAAAATCTTTTTGTTGGAAAATTGCCGGGGGACCGATGTGTAATTACTTTAATTGCAGATTGGTACCTGGGGGTGTAAAACCTTCACAACTTTTCGCTCCTAACTCCGATCGAGGTGATTCTTAAGCCCATGTTCTCTACTTGAAGATCCTGTCCCAATGGTGTCATGGTGTTTCCACCTATTGAATATGGAACTTTGTCATTCTTCGTCATAAAGAAAGAAAACAAGGACAGTAAAAAGAAGAAGAAAAACGGTTCAACTCGGTCACACGCTCAACTCAGTCACCAGCAACCTGTGTGTTGGTGACGACCATGATGTGGCATGCGCACTCAGCGTCTCGGCAAGGCACACATCCATCAACCGCTCGTCGGCTAATTGGCGTTCGAGCTTAGCAAGCGCCTACCATCCCCCCTTCCACGTTGCCTTTGTACACCGTCGCCTTCCCATCCAACTTGTTCCCCGCACCACTCCAGACGGCACCCTCCCTGAAGTTATTCCCGCGGCGAGTTCCCCGTGAACAATGTCATGAGCGGCAATCAGGAATGTGGGCAAGCACACAAAGCTGGGGTCCTGGGCCATGGCTCGAATTTGTCCCTCACGCTGGCCTCGTCGAACGATGCCACAACCCGGTTGAGCAGCCATGCCACCCAACCCTGTCCCAGGATCTCCCCGGCTGGCATGCACGAGCGTGTTGCACGCACAGGGCGTTGGCCTGCTCCGACGTCCGACAAGATGGTGTACATCGTCTCCATGCACCAGCGTGTTCGCCGCCGGACCTTGACGGGGCACCTGTTTCTCGCTTCAAGCGAGAGAGGGGGAACCCTCGCGTCGGGGGCAGCCCGAGATGGGTCGTCCCAGTCACGTGCGAGGCCACGACCGGTTTTTTTTTTTGTTTTGCTCTCTTTTTTGCTTTATTTTTGTACTTTTCTTTATACTTTAAAATATTACAAAAATACTCTTCAAAAACAAGTATTGGAAAATATTGAAGAGTATTTTGAAAAATGATTCATACGTATTAAAAAATTCTGAACAAGTATTGGAAAATATTGAATAAATATTAAAAATCTTGAACAAGTATTTGAAAATGTTCAATGAGTATTTGAAAAATTTGAACATCTATTTGAAAAATGTTGAACGTATATACAAAAAGCGTTGGTCACTTATTAAAATAATGGTTTTGACATATGAAAAAATGTAGAGTGAAATGGAAAAGAAAAGACAAACAAAAAATAGAGAAGAAAAAATAAAAAAGAACAGAAAAACAGAGAAGTATCACTATTGGCATGGTGGTTCCCAATGGGAGACCGAGGTATGTGAAGGGTATCTCTCCAACCGAACGACAAAAAGGTAAACTCTCCCCTCCAAGCTTCATTGGTAAGCTTGTGAATTCTCCACCCCTCTTCTTGCCGCTCCGGCAGCCAATGATGGAGAGGGGAATCTCGGTGCCTTAGCTCCGGCTAGTAGTTCAGTTTGGGGTTTTATTCGCCGCGGGTTCGGTGCTCGGGCTGATGGTGATGCCTGTTGTTCGAGTTTGTCTTCCAGGCTCCGATCCTTCTTAAATTTGTTCATCTTGACATAGTAGACGGAGCTCTAGCGTAGATTCGTGTCGTTTCCTTGGGCCAGCAAAATTAGGGTATCTCGTCATGTATGCGCGACGGCGAGACTTGGTGTCAGTTGCTTCAGATCTATTCAAGGGTTCAATGCGACGACTACGGCTCCATGACATTGGTCCTTAGGGGCACGTGCACAAAGACTTTCTGACTGTCATTGACAAGATCAAGCCGTCTCTGATAGGAGAGCGGCGACAACAGCGCATTGGCGGCTTGTTCTGTCAACGGTACTAGTCGTTCAGTGGTCTAGAGACTTCAATGTAATTTTTATTATGTTTAAGGTGCTTTATACTTCTAATTAACTTTTATAATAGATCAAGATCTGTTTGCAAAAGTAAAGTTGTTTTGGGGGTGTGGGTTGGACGGTCTTGCGTGCTAAAGACACGGCAACCGACACAAGTGGCATCAGTTGGGCACCAACTGAGACGTCTACCTCATCAAAATGTGTTCTAGCTCTAACATTACTTGTGGTAGCACAAAATTAGTTCTTTTCTTAATTGAGCGTTACATATTTTACTTTACTTTTTATAATTTCTGAATATTTTCCCAGAAAATTATGAATATTTTAAAATTCATGAACATTTTTTAGACTCATGAACATATTTGTGTTGTTTTTTTAAAGTCTTGAGCAATCTTTTCCAATTTTAGAGTACATTTTAGTTCCGAAACTCTAATATGTTTTCCTAAAATTCTTGTATATTTTCAATTCATGAATATTTTTAGAATAAATTTGCTCAAAATGAAAATGAAAACAAACAAAATCCGACAAGGGCTCGCCAACTTACACCCCACGTGGTTGTTTCCTCGGCTATTTAGCGCTTTGTTTTTTATATTTTTTAAATTGTTGAAATTTCCACAAAAATAGAGGATTTTCTTAAATTTTGCAAAAAAATGTAGATTACTGAAGAACAGAAACAAATCCATGAACCTATTTTAAAAATATTTTTCAAAAAGTTCTAAAAATATTATCAATTAATAGACATTTTATAATTGATAAAAAATGATATTTTATTTTGTATAAAATTAATGATTTTTTATTTCATGAAGTTTTTCAAAATTTGATGAGTTTTAGAATTGGATAACAATAAGTAGAGTCATGTGCATTGTTTTTTTAATCGCAACTTTTAAAAATGTAGCCCAAGTTGTTTGAACATATGATTTATTTAACAGCACGAAACACTTTTCTTAATAATTTTTCAATTGTACTTTTTGGAGAACCTTTCCTTTTGACCGTGCAAAAGTTTGCCATTGCCAAAACTTGATTGCATGGAAAGCAAACTTAATAGATAAGCAGGTTTTGTCAAAAAAATTACATGAAACTTTTGAAAAATCGTGCCATTTTGAACATGATCCGATTCAGTTTTCTGCTATATATATAGTTTCCATAAATACTTTTTCCCTACTCAATATGATCATGCATTTATGTTATCCCTTGCTACCTCCGTTTGAGCTTATTAATCACTATCGCATTTGGGGTCAAAGTCTGATTATATATTTGACTAGCACAATGTTAATGCATGTCAACAAAAATTATATTGTTGAATTCGTATTTGAATGTACTTTTCTATTATTTTTGCCAGGTATAATTTAGTTATTAGTTAAAATTGTGTTTAAAATAGGACCGAAAAGACGAGGGGGCTAATAAATCAAGGTAGTACTCACTACTTTCGTTATATGCCATCCAAAGCATATCATTAGATTCATATGCGGATGTAGTTTCTAAAAAAATAATTTGCCCCACATATTAGCTAGCTAAAGCGTCGACCTAAAACTATGAATACTCTATACACCTAGACCGGAAAAAGGTCGAACATAGGCTAATGGAGTACTAAACAAGAATTCAGTGTCATGCATGCACTATATGCTCACATTGTACAAGCATGTGATGACCCACAAGTATAGGACGCGTGTGATTTGTTCTACTACCAAGTCAATCTTGGTCCATGTTGTCGGGGCTTTCTTATTGAGTTTATTTTGTTGCTATTAGTATTTTTCATTTATGCATAGGCCGGGTGTAATGCTTTAAACCTTTCTAAGTAATAAAGCCACCCTTCATCGAAAAGAATAGTATTTTCATTTGAACTGGAAGTTTACGAAGAAGGGGCTTTGTTGAAATGCATGAGTTTGTTTTCCTATCTTCTTTGGAAGAATGAGATGACCAGGAACATGATCAAGTTTGTAGCTGCTCATCGCCTCATCCTTAAAAAAAGGGTTGTAGCTGCTCACGTAATATTCACACATGGTTGGTGGCATGGCAGTGGCCGGCGGAAGGAAGCTTCTGTTTGACATAGAAATTTCATTTTTCTAGATACTACAAGAAATTAGTGGAGCAATTGGTAGGATTACGGCGGATCCTGCACGTGTGTTACAGGTGTTTCTCTACTTTGTGCTCCTGATTTGTTTTCTTTACAATATGGCGGATTAATGTATATTCTTTTGAAGTCATAATACATTCATGGTCTATATATATGTTTGTATGCTGCAAACATGAGTCCGGCAGGCAGCAGCTGATTTCTTCATTTGCTATCTTTATATTCTTCAAAGCAATTAAATTTATTTTCTTGCACATGAGATGAACCTACAATCTAGAGCGCAAGGAAACTATAGATCATTTTTTCTATTGCTTCTGCGAACTTAAGTTATGGCCTTTTTAGAAGTATTTAAACATCATGTCTTTTATACGGTTGTCTACCTTTCCAAAAGAATTGAGGATCAATTGAGCTATCAAACATAATATAGGACACAAAAATAGAAGTGTATGAGCTTGTAGTGTATAATTGGGGAGATTAGGGGAATGTATTGACAAGTGACAAGCATATTTCCTTGCGCCCTTGATGCTGCTTCCTTAGCTCACACGGTAGTTCTCTTAATACGTATCATACTCGATTCGATCGTGGCCATCATGGTGTTTTTTGAGGGAGAGCGAGGCATCTGCCATTGCGCAGCTGAAGAAGTCGATGCTCGGGGCGAGGTTGGCCACCGTGGCCGGCATGAAAGCTGATGGACTTAAAGGCCGGTGATAATTTCGCCACCGTCGCACCGTCTCTCAATTTGGCGGAGACGCAAAAGGAGAGCCGTGGCGCCATGAAGACATCGACGCATGCTGCCGTGACCATGACCAGGCCATTGTGCTGGTAATAAAGGTACTTTTTTGCGGGGCGCTGGTAATAAAGATACTAATTGTATACATAACCCCCAGCTTCGTAAACATTAGATAAATATCCAACTTATTATTGAAAAATCTTGATTCAAGATAAATGAAACCTTTCCTATATACTATGAGCTTCGGAAACATTAGATAAATATCCAACTTATTATTGAAAAATCTTGATTCAAGATAAATGAAACCTTTCCTATATACAATGAGCTTATTACTGAAGGAGGCATCGATTGTGCTATTATTGCTGAAATAACAGGCTTATGTGAATTTGTCAATCTTTTAGTACCTTGTAATAGTGATTGTCAGTCTTTGTGTACCTTGTAATAGTGACTGTCAATTTTGTGTACCTTGTAATAGTGACACGTGGATGCGTGAAGTTGAGTGATACTCCCTCCGTAAAAAAATATAAGAGCATTTGGAGCGGAAAGTCAATTTAGCTCCCGGGAGCATATGCTTCCGGGGCCAAAAAATTTTAGAAAAAAAATCAAGGCAACATTTGTTTGTATACTTAGTCACATCCAAGTGCCACCTAAAAATTTGGAGGCAAAAAGCTTAAACAGTTTGGCTTGTGCCAAATAAACAAATTGAACACCAAAATGTCAGCCCAAATTTGTTTTTTTGGCCCATGAAACACCGCGGCTCCGCTTCGCATGCAATTGTCATGCATGCTTGTGACACTAACACAAACATCTACAAAAAAATCAGAATTTTTTGAAAACATTTAATATAATCTTTTGCGTTACTGTTTGCTACTTTATTGATTGATACACTCTTATATTTTTAATTTACAGAGGGAGTACTAATGCTATTTAAAAATGGATGATATATATCTAGTTATCAGTTCTTTGGTGGCGATCGATTTGGCTGGTTAAGGAGATACGAAGATTGCCCAGAAGGAAAAAAAAGTGAATACAATTTATATTCATCGTTGCATGATGAAAACAGGATGTAACCATGTTTAACTCGTATTTATAAATTAGAAGAATAATTTGATCAACATGTCCATATTTTTATTATTCTGTGGCAACGTATGGGTATTCGGCTTTTACGTAGCAACACACGGGCATTCTATTAGTGTGTGTGTTGGGCAAGTTCGATGCCAAATAGTAGTGTCGGCACATGCATGGCGGACCGTTTTGGGAAGGCCATGAGCCGGGGTCGTGGGGTGCGCCTGCTTTGGCCACACGCTCAACTCGGTCATCAGCAACCTGCGTGTTGGTGACGACCATGTTGTGGCATGCACACGCAGCGTCTCGGCGAGGCACACATGAAGGAAATATGCCCTAGAGGCAATAATAAAGTTATTATTTATTTCCTTATATCATGATAAATGTTCATTATTCATGCTAGAATTGTATTAACCGGAAACATAATACATGTGTGAATACATAGACAAACAGAGTGTCACTAGTATGCCTCTACTTTACTAGCTCGTTAAATCAAAGATGGTTATGTTTCCTAACCATAGACATGAGTTGTCATTTGATTAACGGGATCACACCATTAGGAGAATGATGTGATTGACTTGACCCATTCCGTTAGCTTAGCACTTGATTGTTTAGTATGTTGCTTATGCTTTCTTCATGACTTATACAAAGTTCCTGCAACTATGAGATTATGCAACTCCCGTTTACCGGAGGAACATTTTGTGTGCTACCAAACGTCACAACGTAACTGGGTGATTATAAAGGTGCTCTACAGATGTCTCCAAAAAGTATATGTTGAGTTGGCATGAATCAAGATTAGGTTTTGTCACTCCGATTGTCGGAGAGGTATCTCTGGGCCTTCTCGGTAATACACATCACATAAGTCTTGCAAGCATTGCAACTAATGAGTTAGTTGTGAGATGATGTATTACGGAGCGAGTAAAGAGACTTACGGTAACGAAATTGAACTAGGTATTGGATACCGACGATCGAATTTCAGGTAAGTAACATACCGGTGACAAAGGGAACAACGTATGTCATTATGCGGTTTGACCGATAAAGATCTTCGTAGAATATGTAGGAACCAATATGGGCATCCAGGTTCCGCTATTGGTTATTGACCGAGAATGGTTCTAGGTCATGTCTACATAGTTCTCGAACCCGTAGGGTCCGCACGCTTAACGTTTCGATGACAGTTCATTATGAGTTTATAAGTATTGATGTACCGAAGGTTGTTCGGAGTCCCGGATGTGATCACGGACATGACGAGGAGTCTCGAAATGGTCGAGACATAAAGATTGATATATTGGAAGCCTATATTTGGACTTCGGAAAGGTTCCGGATGAAAACAAGAAGTTACCGGAACACCGGGGGGTTACCGGAACCCCCCGGGGGGTCTATGGGCCTTGATGGGCCATAGGGAGTAGAGGAAAGGGCCGGGCAGGCAGGCTGCGCGCCCCCTCCCCCTCTAGTCCGAATAGGACACGGCGTGGGGGGGGGGCGCCCCCCTTCCCTCTTCCCCTTCCCCAATCCTAATCCAACTAGGAAAAGGGGGGGGGGGAGTCCTACTCCCGGTGGGAGTAGGACTCCTCCAGGCGCGCCCCCCGTGGGCTGGCCGCACCCCCCCGTGCTCCTTTATATACGGGGGCAGGGGGGCACCCCAAGACACACAAGTTGATCTACGGATCGTTCCATAGCCGTGTCTGGTGCCCCCTCCACCATATTCCACTTCGGTCATATCGTCGCGGAGTTTAGGCGAAGCCTGCGCGGTGAAGTCATATCGTCATGAGCTTAGGCGAAGCCCTGCGTCGGTGGAGCATCATCATCATCGTCCTGCGCCCGTCGTCTTGTGGAACTCATCCCTGAAGCTTTGCTGGATCGGAGCTCGGGGATCGTCATCGAGCTGAATGTGTGCTGAACACGGAGGTGCCGTACGTTCGGTACTTGGATCGTTCGGATCGTGAAGACGTACGACTACATCAACTGCGTTGTTATAACGCTTCCGCTTTCGCTCTCACGAGTGCGTGGACAGACACTCTCCCCTCTCGTTGCTATGCCATCACCATGGTCTTGCGTGTGCGTAGGAAAATTTTGAAATTACTACGTTCCCCAACAGTGGCATCCGAGCCTGGTTTTATGCGTTGATGTCATATGCACGAGTAGAACACAAGTGAATTGTGGGCGATATAAGTCATACTGCTTACCAGCATGTCATACTTTGGTTCAGCGGTATTGTGAGATGAAGCGGCCCGGACCGACATTACGCGTACGCTTACGCGAGACTGGTTTCACCGCTTCGAGCACTCGTTGCTTAAAGGTGACTGGCGGGTGTCTGTCTCTCTCACTTTAGTTGAACCGAGTGTGGTTACGCCCGGTCCTTGCGAAGGTTAAAACAGCACCAACTTGACAAACTATCGTTGTGGTTTTGATGCGTAGGTAAGAACGGTTCTTGCTCAGCCCGTAGCAGCCACGTAAAACTTGCAACAACAAAGTAGAGGACGTCTAACTTGTTTTTGCAGGGCATGTTGTGATATGATGTGGTCAATCCGTGATGCTATATTTTATTGTATGAGATGATCATGTTTTGTAACCGAGTTATCGGCAATGGCAGGAGCCATATGGTTGTCGCTTTATTGTATGAAATTCAACGCCATGTAATTGCTTTACTTTATCACTAAGCGGTAGCGATAGTCGTGAAAGCAATAGTTGGCGAGGCGACAACGATGCTACGATGGAGATCAAGGTGTCGGCGCGGTGGCGATGGTGATCACGACGGTGCTTGGAGATGGAGATCACAAGCACAAGATGATGATGGCCATATCATATCACTTATATTGATTGCATGTGATGTTTATCCTTTATGCATCTTATCTTGCTTTGATTGACGGTAGCATTATAAGATGATCTCTCACTAAAAATTATGAAGAAGTGTTCTCCACGAGTATGCACCGTTGCTAAAAGTTCGTAGTACCCGGACACCACGTGATGATCGGGTGTGATAAGTTCTCGTCCATCTACAACGGGTGCAAGCCAGTTTTACACGCAGAATACTCAGGTTAAACTTGACGAGCCTAGCATATGCAGATATGGCCTCGGAACACGGAGACCGAAAGGTCGGCGTGAATCATATAGTAGATATGATCAACATAGTGATGTTCACCATTGAAAACGACTCCATCTCACGTGATGATCGGTTATGGTTTAGTTGATTTGGATCACGTAATCACTTAGATGACTAGAGAGATATCTGTCTAAGTGGGAGTTATTTAATATGATTAATTAAAACTTAAATTTATCATGAACTTAGTACCTGATAGTATTTTGCTTGTCTATGTTCTTTGTAGATAGATGGCTCGTGTTGTTGTTCCGTTGAATTTTAATGCGTTCCTTGAGAAAGCAAAGTTGAAAGATGATGGTAGCAATTACGGACTGGGTCCGTAACTTGAGGATTATCCTCATTGCTGCCGCAGAAGAATTAAATCTGGAAGCACCACTGGGTGCCAGGCCTGCTTGAGAACAACGCCGGAAGTTGTGAGCGTCTGGCGGAGCAAAGCTGATGACTACTCTATAGTTCGGTGTGCCATGCTTTACGGCTTAGAACCGGGTCTTCAACGGCGTTTTGAGCGTCATGGAGCATATGAGATGTTCCAAGAGTTGAAGTTAATATTTCAAGCAAATGCCCGGATTGAGAGATATGAAGTCTCCAATAAGTTCTATAGCTGCAAGATGGAGGAGAATGGTTCTATCAGTGAGCACATACTCAAAATGTCTGGGTATAATAATCACTTAATTCAGCTGGGAGTTAATCTTCCGGATGATAGTGTCATTGACAGAATTCTCCAATCACTGCCACCAAGCTACAAGAGCTTCGTGATGAACTATAATATGCAAGGGATGACTAAGACAATTCATGAGCTCTTCGCAATGCTAAAAAGCATGAGGTAGAAATCAAGAAAAGAGCATCAAGTGTTGATGGTCAACAAGACCACTAGTTTCAAGAAAAGGGCAAAGGGAAGAAGAAGGAAACTTCAAAAGAACAGCAAGAAAGTTGCTGCTCAAGAGAAGAAACCCAAGTGCGGACCTAAGCACAGCGAAAGTGTTTTTTGCAAGCGCATCGGACACCTTTGGAAGCGGAACTGCCCCAAGTATTTGGCGGATAAGAAGGATGGCAAGGTGAACAAAGGTATATGTGATATACATGTTATTGATGTGTACCTTACTAGAGCTCGTAGTAGCACCTGGTATTTGATACTGGTTACATTGCTAATATTTGCAACTCGAAACAGGGGACTACGGAATAGACGAGCAACGGCAAAGGGCGAGGTGACGATCTTGGCGTGGGAAATGGTTCCAAAGTCAACGTGATCGCGGTCGGCACGCTACCTCTACATCTACCTTCGGGATTAGTTTTAGACCTAAATAATTGTTATTTGGTGCCAGCGTTGAGCATGAACATTATATCTGGATCTTGTTTGATGCGAGGCGGTTATTCATTTAAATCGAGAGAATAATGGTTGTTCTATTTATATGAGTAATATCTTTTATGGTCATGCACCCTTGAAGAATGGTCTATTCTTGTTGAATCTCGATAGTAGTGATACACATATTCATAATGTCGAAGCCAAAAGATGCAGAGTTGATAATGATAGTGCAACTTATTTGTGGCACTGCCGTTTAGGTCATATCGGTGTAAAACGCATGAAGAAACTTCATACTGATGGACTTTTGGAATCACTTGATTATGAATCACTTGGTACTTGCGAACCGTGCCTCATGGGCAAGATGACTAAAACACCGTTCTCCGGTTGTATGGAGAGAGCATCAGATTTATTGGAAATCATACATACAGATGTATGTGGTCCGATGAATGTTGAAGCTCGTGGCGGATATCGTTATTTTCTCACCTTCACAGATGATTTAAGCAGATACGAGTATATCTACTTGATGAAACATAAATCTGAAACATTTGAAAAGTTCAAAGAATTTCAGAGTGAAGTTGAAAATCATCGTAACAAGAAAATAAAGTTTCTACGATCTGATCGTGGAGGAGAATATTTGAGATTCTGAGTTTGGTCTACATTTGAAGCAATGCGGAATAGTTTATAACTCACGCCACCGGGAACACCACAGCGTAATGGTGTGTCGAGCGTCGTGTCGTACTTTACTAGATATGGTGCGATCTATGATGTCTATTTCCGATTTACCGCTATCGTTTTGGGGTTATGCTTTAGAGGCGGCCGCATTCACGTTAAATAGGACACCGTCAAAATCCGTTGAGATGACACCTTATGAACTATGGTTTAGCAAGAAACCAAAGTTGTCGTTCTGAAAGTTTGGGGTTGCGATGCTTATGTGAAAAACTTCAACCTGATAAGCTTGAACCCAAATCGAAAAAATGTGTCTTCATAGGATACCCAAAGGAGACAATTGGGTATACCTTCTATCACAGATCCGAAGGCAAGACATTCATTGCTAAGAATGGATCCTTTGTAGAGAAGGAGTTTCTCTCGAAAGAAGTGAGTGGGAGGAAAGTGGAACTTGATGAGGTAATAGTACCAGCTCCCTTATTGGAAAGTAGTTCATCACGAAATCGGTTTACGTGACACCTACACCGATTAGCGAGGAAGATAATGATAATGATCATGAAACTTCAGATCAAGTTGTCCTTTGAACCGTAGATCAACCAGAATAAAATCCGCACTGAGTGGTACTGTAATCCTATTATGGAATTCATGATACTAGATCATGGTGAACCTACGAACTATGAAGAAGCGATGGTGAGCCCAGATTCCACAAAATGGCTTGAAGCCATGAAATCTGAGATGGGATCCATGTATGAGAACAAAGTATGGACTTTGGTTGACTTGCCCGATGATCGGCAAGCCATTGAAAATAAATGGATCTTTAAGAAGAAGACTGGCGCTGATGGTAATATAACTATCTATAAAGCTCGACTTGTTGCGAAAGGTTTTCGACAAGTTCAAGGGGTTGACTACGATGAGACTTTCTCACCCGTAGGCGATGCTTAAGTCTGTCCAAATCATGTTAACAATTGCCGCATTTTATGATTATGAAATTTGGCAAATGGATGTAAAAACTGCATTCTTGAATGGATTTCTAGAAGAAGAGTTGTATATGATGCAACCAGAAGGTTTTGTTGATCCAAAAGGCGCTAACAAAGTGTGCAAGCTCCAGCGATCAATTTATGGTGCAGTGCAAGCCTCTCGGAGTTGGAATAAGCGCTTTGATAGTGTGATCAAAGCAAATGGTTTTATCTGAGACTTTTGGAGAAGCCTGTATTTACAAGAAAGTGAGTGGGAGCTCTGTAGCATTTCTAATATTATATGTGGACGACATATTATTAATTGGAAATGATATAGAATTCTGGATAGCATAAAGGATACTTGAATAAAAGTTTTTCAATGAAAGACCTCGGTGAAGCTGCTTACATATTGGGCATCAAGATCTATAGAGATAGATCAAGGCGCTTAATTGGACTTTCACAAAGCACATACCTTGATAAAGTTTTGAAAAAGTTCAAAATGGATCGAGCAAAGAAAGGACTTTTACCTGTGTTACAAGGTATAAAATTGAGTCGAGACTCAATGCCCGACCACAGCAGAAGATAGAGAGAAAATGAAAAATGTTCCTATGCTTCAGCCATAGGCTCTATCATGTATGCAATGCTGTGTACCAGACTGGCGTATGCTTAGCAATAAGCTTGGCAGGAAGGTACCAAAGTAATCCAGGAGTGGATCCTTTGGACAGCGGTCAAGAACATCCTGAAATACGAAAAGGACTAAGGATATGTTTCTCGTATATGGAGGTGACAAAGAGCTAATCGTAAATGGTTACGTCGATGCAAGCTTTGACACTGATCCGGACGATTCTAAATCGCAAACCGGATCGTATTTTTATTAAGCGGTGGAGCTGTCGGTTGGCGCGATTCTAAACAAAGCGTCGTGGCAGGATCTACATGTGAAGCGGAGTATATAGCTGCCGGAAGCAGCAAATGAAGGAGTCTGGATGAAAGAGTTCATTTCCGATCTAGGTGTCATACCTAGTGCATCGGGACCAATGAAGATCTTCTGTGACAATACTGGTGCAATTGCCTTGGCAAAGGAATCCAGATTTCACAAGAGGACCAAGCATATCAAGAGGCGCTTCAATTCCATTCGGGACCAAGTCCAAGTGGGAGACATAGAGATTTGCAAGATACATACGGATCTGAATGTTGCAGACCCATTGACTAAGCCTCTTCCACGAGCAAAACATGATCAGCACCAAGACTCCATGGGTGTTAGAATCATTACTGTATAATCTAGATTATTGACTCTAGTGCAAGTGGGAGACTGAAGGAAGTATGCCCTAGAGGCAATAATAAAGTTATTATTTATTTCCTTATACCATGATAAATGTTCATTATTCATGCTAGAATTGTATTAACCGGAAACATAATACATGTGTGAATACATAGACAAACAGAGTGTCACTAGTATGCCTCTACTTTACTAGCTCGTTAAATCAAAGATGGTTATGTTTCCTAACCATAGACATGAGTTGTCATTTCATTAACGGGATCACATCATTAGGAGAATGATGTGATTGACTTGACCCATTCCGTTAGCTTAGCACTTGATCGTTTAGTATGTTGCTTATGCTTTCTTCATGACTTATACAAAGTTCCTGCAACTATGAGATTATGCAACTCCCGTTTACGGAGGAACATTTTGTGTGCTACCAAAGCGTCCTGGCGTAACTGGGTGATTATAAAGGTGCTCTACAGATGTCTCCAAAAGTATATGTTGAGTTGGCATGAATCAAGATTAGGTTTTGTCACTTCGATTGTCGGAGAGGTATCTACGGGCCTTCTCGGTAATACACATCACATAAGCCTTGCAAGCATTGCAACTAATGAGTTAGTTGTGAGATGATGTATTACGGAACGAGTAAAGAGACTTACTGGTAACGAAATTGAACTAGGTATTGGATACCGACGATCGAATTTCAGGTAAGTAACATACCGGTGACAAAGGGAACAACGTATGTCGTTATGCGGTTTGACCGATAAAGATCTTCATAGAATATGTAGGAACCAATATGGGCATCCAGGTTCCGCTATTGGTTATTGACCGAGAATGGTTCTAGGTCATGTCTACATAGTTCTCGAACCCGTAGGGTCCGCACGCTTAACGTTTCGATGACAGTTCATTATGAGTTTATAAGTATTGATGTACCGAAGGTTGTTGAGTCCCGGATGTGATCACGGACATGACGAGGAGTCTCGAAATGGTCGAGACATAAAGATTGATATATTGGAAGCCTATATTTGGACTTGGAAAGGTTCCGGATGAAAACAGGAGATTCACGGAACACCGGGGTTACGGAACCCCGAAGTCTATGGGCCTTGATGGGCCATAGGGAGTAGAGGAAAGGGCCGGCCGGGCAGGCGCGCCCCCTCCCCTCTAGTCCGAATAGGACAAGGAGAGGCGGCGGCGCCCTTCCCTCTTCCCTTCCCCAATCCTAATCCAACTAGGAAGGGGAGTCCTACTCCGGTGGGAGTAGGACTCCTCGGCCGCCCCTTGGGCTGGCCGCACCCCTTGCTCCTTTATATCTGAGGGCAGGGGCACCCCATGACACACAAGTTGATCTACGGATCGTTCCTTAGCCGTGTGCGGTGCCCCTCCACCATATTCCACTTGGTCATATCGTCGCGGAGTTTAGGCGAAGCCCTGCGCCGGTGAAGTCATATCGTCGCGGAGCTTAGGCGAAGCCCTGCGTCGGTGGAGCATCATCATCGTCCTGCACGCCGTCGTCTTGTGGAACTCATCCCTGAAGCTTTGCTGGATCGGAGCTCGGGGATCGTCATCGAGTTGAACGTGTGCTGAACACGGAGGTGCCGTACGTTCGGTACTTGGATCGTTCGGATCGTGAAGACGTACGACTACATCAACTGCGTTGTTATAACGCTTCCGCTTTCGTTCTACGAGGGTACGTGGATAGACACTCTCCCCTCTCGTTGCTATGCCATCACCATGGTCTTGCGTGTGCGTAGGAAAATTTTGAAATTACTACGTTCCCCAACAACACAACCATCAACCGCTCGTTGGCTAAATTGGCGTTCGAGCTTAGCAAGCGCCTATCATCCCCCCTTCCGCCGTGCCCTTGTGCATTGTTGCCTTTCCAGCCAACTTGTTTCCGGCGCCACTCCGGATGGTGCCCCTCCTTGAACAACGCAATGAGCGGCAACCAGGAATGCGGGCAGGCACACGAAGCTAGGGTCTTGGGCCATGGTGCGAACTTATCCCATCACGCTGGCCTCGTCGAATGATGTCACGACCCAGTCGAGCAGCCATGCGACCCAGCCTTGCCTAGGATCTCCCCGGATGGCATGCACTAGCGTGCTGCATGCACAAGATGTTGGCCTGCTCTGGCGTCCGACAAGACGTTATACGTCGTCTCCATGCACCAGCATGTTAGCCGCCCGTTGAAGGCAATGCAACTCTCGATGTATTGATCGGGTGCACGGTGCACGTATATATAAGTACAAGGGCAGCCCTCAGCCTCATCTATCAAGGAACTAGAAGCGGGGCCGGTAGGAGATTATCCTAACAGATACATGCACATAGTATGTTCACCCCCCCCCCCCCTCCGCAGTCAAAACATCACCAGTGACGCATAGAATGGACCGGAACCCCTCAAATGTAGGCGTCGGTAACCCCTTGGTCATAACATCGGCAAACTGCTGAGCCGTAGGAACGTGAAGAACGCGGATGTGCCCAAGAGCCACCTGCTCTCGCACGAAGTGAATGTAGAGCTCAATATGCTTCGTGCGACGATGATGAACGGGGTTGGCAGAGAGGTAGACTGCAGAGGCATTGTCATAATAGACAATGGTGGCCTTCGGGACGTCAAGGAGCAACTCCTGGAGAAGCTGCCGAAGCCACGAGCACTCGGCGACGGCATTGGCCTGAGACGATACTCGACCTCGACCTTTGGAAATTTGGATACCGTGGGTTGTCGTTTAGACGACCACGATATAAGCGAGGGACCCAAGTAGACGCAGTAGCCGGAAGTGGAGCGACGGGCGTCCGGACAGCCAGCCCAATCGGCGTCACTGTAGGCAACAAGGTCGGTCAATATATATACTGTTCTCATTTACTGTTCTCGTTTTTTCATTATATTTGTACTTTCCTTTATACTTTAAAATATATTTTTCAAAAACATATTTGCAAAAATGTTGAACAGGTATTTGAAAAATGTTTCATAACTATTAAAAAAATGATGAAAAGTATTTAAAAATATTAGTTAAGTATTAAAAATATTGAGTAAGTAGTAAAAAAATGTTGAACGATTATTTGTAAAATGTTGAATGAGTATTTGAAAAAATTTGGACATCAATTTAAAAATGTTGAACAAGAATTTGAAAAACAATTGAATAAACGTTCGGACAATGTTGAACGTGTATACAAAAATGTTGATCACTTATTAAAATATTTTTTTGACATATAAAAATATGTAGAGTGAAAAGGAAAACAAAATAAAAACAAAAAATGTAGAAGAAAACAGAAAAGCAAACAGAAAAACGGAGAAGAAAAACAAAAAAAATAAAAAATGGAGAAGAAAAAAGAAAAGAAAGAAAACCAGGAAGGGAAAAAGGAAAAAACGGCTCGACGCGGTTCAAGTAGGCGCGCCCTTTAAAGCAACACGAATTGTAGGGTGGCCATGTGTGGACCAGGGTTCGAGCCCTTTTCCTTCTCTTTTTATCCCACAGGGTGCAAAAATGGGCCGGTCCAGTAACGACCAGGACCGCGAAATTATATGTAAACGCGATAGTTTCGATGGAATGGCGGAAAGCTGTTGGGCCGAAAAAATCCACCCGAGAGGCTGGCTTTATTTATTATCGCCCCGTTCGTTTCTATTCCGTCTCTATTTAGTACCACATCGCCTGCTAGAGAAGTTGTTTTGCAGCTTAAGTAGTGTGTATACGGCGCTCTACTTGCCGATGACGCAAAGCTGTTCCAGAAAGTCTGTCGAGGCAAAAAGCAGTCACAACATACTTCTGGCCGGGCCAGGCCGTGGGCCTGTCACCTTAAGTTGCTGTTAAGTCGTGCATGAGGGGGGCCAGAAGTGTGAAATGACGTCAGTCTTTTTTTAAATACGATTTAAAACTGCTTTTGTTAATAACACATTTTATTTTATTTTATCTTTTTGAGTTCCAAAACCTACTTATATTTTGGTTTACAAACCATGAGGTATCTCTTCCGTACTTCTACCGCCGTAGGCAACATCTCTTCATCTTGTTTAAATATTCAACGAATTATGGTCGGATTCTAATGGCATGCATACTATAGACCTCAAGGGAAGAAATGAAGAGTTCACCAACTAGAGTTTAATATCTTGAGAAATGAGACTGATGGTCATGAATAACCTACGCTCCACTCTCTCGACCGGCGGCATGAGAAAAACCACTATTGGCATGGTGGTTCCCAATGGGAGACCGAGGTATGTGAAGGGTATCTCTCCAACCGAACGACGGAAAGGTAAACTCTCCCCTCCAAGCTTCATCGGTATGCTTGTGAATTCTCCACCCCTCTTCTTGCCGCTCCGGCGGCCAATGGTGGAGAGAGGAATCTCGGTGCCTTCGCTCCGGCTAGTAGTTCAGTTTGGGGTTTTATTTGCCGCGGGTGCGGTGCTCGGGCTGATGGTGGCGCCTGTTGTTTGAGTTTGTCTTCCAGGCTCCGATCCTTCTCAATTTTGTTCATCTTGACATAGTAGACGGAGCTCTGGCGTAGATTCGTGTCGTTTCCTTGAGCCAGCCAAATTAGGGTATCTCGTCATGTATCTTGTGACGGCGAGATTTGGTGTCAGTTGCTTCAGATCTATTCAAGGGTTCAATGCGATGACTACGGCTCCATGACATTGGTCCTTAGGGGCACGTGCACAAAGACTTTCCAACTGTCATTAACAAGATCAAGCCGTCTCTGATAGGAGAGCTGCGACAGCGGCGTATCGGCGGCTCGTTCTGTCAATGGTACCAGTCGTTCAGTGGTCTAGAGACTTCAATGTAATTTTTATTATGTTTGAGGTGCTTTATACTTCTAATAAACTTTTATAATATATCCAGATCAGTTTGCAAAAGTAAAGTTGTTTTGGGGGTGTGGGTTGGGCGGTCTTGCGTGCTAAAGACACGGCAACCGACACAAGCGGCATCAGTTGGGCACCAACTGAGACGTATACCTCATCAAAATGTGTTCTAGCTCTAACATTACTTGTGGTAGCACAAAATTAGTTCTTTTCTTAATTGAGCGTTACATATTTTACTTTACTTTTTATAATTTCTGAATATTTTCCCAGAAAATTATGAACATTTTAAAATTCATAAACATTTTTTAGAGTCATGAACATATTTGCGTTGTTTTTTTAAAGTCTTGAGCAATCTTTTCCAATTTTAGAGTACATTTTAGTTTCGAAACTCTAATATGTTTTCCTAAAATTCTTTTATATTTCAATTCATGAATATTTTTAGAATAAATTTGCTCAAAATGAAAAATAATGAAAACAAACAAAATCGGACAAGGCTCACCAACTTACGCCCCACGTGGTTGTTTCCTCGGCTATTTAGAACTTTGTTTTTTATATTTTTTAAATTGTTGAAATTTCCACAAAAATAGAGGATTTTATTAAATTTTGCAAAAAAATTGTAGATTACTGAAGAACAGAAACAAATCCATGAACCTATTTTAAAAATATTTTTCAAAAAATTCTAAAAATATTATTAATTAATAGAAATTTTATAATTCATAAAAATTGCTATTTAATTTTGTATAAAATTAATGATTTTTTATTTCATGAAGTTTTTCAAAATTTGATGAGTTTTAGAGTTGGATAACAATAAGTAGATTCATGTGCATTGTTTTTTTAATCACAAATTTAAAAATGTGGCCCAAGTTGTTTGAACATATGATTTATTTAACAGCACGAAACAATTTTCTTAATAAATTTTCAATTTTACTTTTGGAGAACCTTTCCTTTTGATCGTCCAAAAGTTTGCCATTGCCAAAACTTGATTGCATGGAAAGCAAACTTAATAGATAAGCAGGTTTTGTCAAAAAAATTACATGAAACTTCTGAAAAATCGTGCCATTTTGAACATTATCTGATTCAGTTTTCTGCTATGTATATAGTTTCCATAAATACTTTTTCCCTACTCAATATGATCATGCATTTATGTAATCCCTTGCTACCTCCGTTTGAGCTTATTAATCACCATCGTATTTGGGGTCAAAGTTTGATTATATATTTGACTAGCACAATGTTAATGCATGTCAACAAAAATTATATTGTTGAATTCGTATTTGAATGTACTTTTCTATTATTGTTGCTAGGTATAATTTAGTTATTAGTTAAAGTTGTGTTTAAAATAGGACCGAAAAGACGAGGGGGCTAATAAATCAAGGTAGTACTCACTACTTTCGTTATATGCCATCCAAAGCATAACATTAGATTCATATGCGGATCTAGTTTCTAAAAAAATAATTTGCCCCACATATTAGCTGGCTAAAGTGTCGACCTAAAACTATGAATACTCTATACACCTAGACCCGAAAAAGGTCGAACATAGGCTAATGGAGTACTAAACAAGAATTCAGTGTCATGCATGCACTATATGCTCACATTGTACAAGCATGTGATGACCCACAAGTATAGGGGCGTGTGATTTGTTCTACTACCAAGTCAATCTTGGTCCATGTTGTCGGAGCTTTCTTATTGAGTTTATTTTGTTGCTATTAGTATTTTTCATTTATCCATAGGCCGGGTGTAATGCTTTAAACCTTTTTAAGTAATAAAGCCACCCTTCATAAAAAAAAATAGTATTTTCATTTGAACTGGAAGTTTACGAAGAAGGGGCTTTGTTGAAATGCATGAGTTTGTTTTCCTATTTTCTTTGGAAGAATGAGATGACCAGGAACATGATCAAGTTTGTAGCTGCTCATCGCCTCATCCTTAAAAAAGGGTTGTAGCTGCTCACGTAATATTCACACATGGTTGGTGGCATGGCAGTGGCCGGCGGAAGGAAGCTTCTGTTTGACATAGAAATCTCATTTTTCTAGATACTACAAGAAATCAGTGGAGCAATTGGTAGGATTATGGCGGATCTTGCACGTGTGTTACAGGTGTTTCTCTCTACTTTGTGCTCCTGATTTGTTTTCCTTACAATATGGCGGATTAATGTATATTCTTTTGAAGTGATAGTACATTCATGGTTTGTATATATGTTTGTATGCTGCAAACCTGAGTCCGGCAGGCAGCAGCTGATTTCTTCATTTGCTATATTTATATTCTTTAAAGCAACTAATTTTTTATCTTGCACCTGAGATGAACCTACAATCTAGAGCACAAGGAAACTATAGATCATTTTTTTCTATTGCTTCTACGAACTTAAGTTATGGCTTTTAGAAGTATTTAAACATCATGTCTTTTATATGGTTGTCTACCTTTCCAAAAGAATTGAGGATCAATTGAGCTATCAAACATAATATAGGACACAAAAATAGAAGTGTATGCGCATGTAGTGTATAATTGGGGAGATTAGGGGAATGTATTGACAAGTGACAAGCATATTTCCTTGTGTCCTCGATGCTGCTTCCTTAGCTCACACAGTAGTTTTCTTAATACGTATCATACTCGATTCGATCGTGGCCATCATGGTGTTTTCGAGGGACAAGATCATTGCGCCGCCAAGCAAGTCTTCTCCATCCCTCCTTTCGGCGTGCACCGGGAGAAGGGACGACAGGCCTTCGGAACCCCGCCTCTCGTGATCCTGTATGCGGGAGAGGCGATCAGGTTTTTGGGGAGGCGCTTTTCATGCGACTGCTGGCGATGTGACTTGTGACGACGATTTCTTCGCCGACCTCGGCAACCTCATCCTTGACGACATGGGCGACAACGTCAACGTCGGCGGTGCTGCTCCCGCTGCACCGTATGTGATTCTATCCTTCCTGTTCGAGATCGTGGTAGAATTCATGTTTCTAGTATGTGCCCTAGATGTGATCTGTTCATCTGCTATGCTAGTTCGCATGATTAGTTTAATCTCTGCTATTGCTGTCATGATCTATTTCCTATTTATTCGGATTAAATATCGTAGTAATTAGCTCATATTTCCAACAGGTCTCGTATGCTGACCTTGTTTTGATCCTTGTAACATTTGTTCAACTAGTGTTTTTTTTGACGAAAGCAGCCAGTGCTGATTTCATTTAGTAAAGAGGATGTATATAAATGGATAAAAATGGATGTATCTACAACTAAAATACATCTAGATACATTCATTTCTTGGACGAGTAATTCCGAACGGAGGGAGTACAAGTGTGTAAGCAAAATAGAAAGAAAGAAAAGGTCTCTGTAATGTAAGCTAGTATTTTCTAATCAGAAGAAGATGCTGCGCCGTGTGGTTCATTGGAGAACGGCGGCAACGGTGATCAGGCCATGGAAGGGCCCCCTGCCTAAGGTAAGTTTACCGAACCTTACACTTTTCGATTTTATTCGACCGGAGTCGTGGATTACGGTCACGCGAAGGAAGAAATCTCGCCGGGCAGGGGCTAGATCGGAACCGGTGGTGACCGCAGCGGCGACGCCGGCGACCACGGCGATCCGGATCAAGGCGGCTCGCCACGAGCGTTTGAACTCGCTCCTGGGCCGAAGTGGGCTGCTTTCGGAGGTTGGGCCGCAATATGTCATTGGGCCCGGGACTGTTGGGTATGTGGCCTAGACAAGTCCGGTCCCAATCGATATAGTGGGGGGCGTCGCATGCACCGGTGTTCGATCAACGTCGCCTCCTTCCTCCTTGCACCCTAGTTTTTTCCATCGAAGGAGTACTCGGCTCCGATCTTCCGGAAGTGGTCGCGCTCGGCGTATCCCTCCACTTGGGGCCATGACGGGCCGCGGGGCAGGCTTGCCACCGGGGAAGAAGCCTGCCGTGCCGGCCGGGGCTGGCCACGCCGGGAGCGCCGCCGCCGGTGCAGAACGGCCGTGGCGCCGCCATTGTCGGCCCGAGCTCCGGCCGCGGAGGTGTGTTGCCGCCGCCAACTGCTGCGGGGTGGGGTGCTGCAGTGGTCAGTGCGGTGGCCAATGCAGCTGCAGGTCGCGGTGGTGGTTTGCTGCCCGGAGCTCGGCCACCGGCACAGGGCTCGGCGGTGTTGCCTGCGGTCGGGTGGCGAGTCGGCACACGGTCCTCGCCCGTCGGCGCATGGCCTGGCTGGGGTTGCCGCTGCGGGCCGGGGTGGCGTGATTGTGCCCAGGCCGCCTACGCCGGGGAACCTGGGTGTGACGCCCGGTCAGCAGCCTCGGGAGGCCCCGCCGCCTCACTACGTCGCCAAGCCGATGCAGAATCGGGCTAGGCCGGTGCAGACGCAGGCACTGCCGCCTCAAAGCTCGGGTGTTGGAGGTGCTTCTGGAATGCCCCGCGGTCAATGGGGAGATGATGGTTACAATGCATATGGGGATGGCCAACACCATGGCTCCTCGTCGACGGGTGGTGGCCGTGGATATGCTTGGCAGAGCGATGGTTCGGCGGAGAGGCCTTTTCTCGGTCCTCCGGGTGGTTTTGTTGAGGGGGCGTCTGGCCCGGGTTATCGACAGCGGGGTGGTTTCCGCGGTCATCATGGTGGTCGAGGTGGCCGGTTCCGTCAACGACAGCCTCCTATGCCTGTAGTTGTCGAGCAGATGGCCGCCGTTGGGGTTGCCGAGGCGCCGGTGCTGTCCGGTCAGGCTATGGATGTGGTGTGGCGCTTCGCTAATGCTGAGTTACCGGGAATGAGACCATGGCGTCGATGTCGATGGAGGCGAGCGACAGGGCTGACTTCGGATAGAGGCGTCCAAGTGGGTGCGCAAGAAGGAGAAAATGTTGTGCTATCGTTGTGGAGAGACGGGTCATTTCATTGCTGAGTGTGTGGCTGAACTATGTGATACTTGTGGCAAGACGGCACATGATACGGGGGATTGTCCGATTTTGCGTGATTAGGTACCGTCTCTTGTGATGTATGGAGTGTATTGTGCTGAGCTCATGTTCTTTGAGTCTCCTAGTGCGAGGGAAATTCTGACAAGACCTAGAGTCGACCACTTTGGGGTTGTCAAAGTTACGGAGGAGAGGTCTCTGAGACCCGAGATAGTGCAGAGGCTGAAGGAGTTAGCTCCAGGTGACTTCCAGTGGGATCTCGTTAGTCTCGAGGAAAAAATGTTTAGGGTTGAGTTCCCTTCAGTTGAGGATTTGCAGAGACTTCCGAGTTTTGGGATGTGCAAAGTACCGGGCACAGATTCTATCCTCGAGTTCCATGAGTGGAAGAAGGTCGAACCTCAGGGTAAGCATCTTACTCAGGTTTGGCTGCGTTTTTCCGGGCTCCATTGAAGCCGATGCAAGATGCTAGGGTCATGGCTAGCTTGGGCATTATGGTGGGGAAAACTGAGAGAGTGGATATGGCATTTACCAGAGCTCACGGGGTCGCCCGACTGCTGGTGAGTGTTTTGCATATTGAGTTCGTGCCTGATGTGGTCAAGTGGACATATCGAGGCCAGATTTATAACATCGTGATTGAGTTTGAGGATGAGGATATGTTCGCCGTGGTGGCTAACGGGACTGATGTTGACATGCACGAGGGAGATGACAGCTCGGGAGCTAAGGAGGCACCGGTCGACGATGTTGTCCAATGGACCGGGGCCCGTTTCTCAAACGCTCGGGGATGGGGCGGTACCACCCACCTCGGTGCCTATGACTTCTCTGAGATTTGGGTCCTTCGAGCCCGCTTCTGCGCCTCTAAGACTTTGGAGTGATCGGATGGAGTCTGACGAGGTTTTTGAGCACGCGCGTTACTTGCTTTGGATTTTGAGGATGGTGTGAGTCCCATTATTGGGGCCTCACCGACCTTGGTCAGGGGAGAGGAGGAGGAGTCTAGGCAGGTGGCCACTCCCTCTCATGCACAGCACGTTGACTTTCCTCAGGACGTGGTTCCGGTGGTGGAGGTCTTACCTTGGGAGGGTGCAGGGCAAGTGGCCTCGGTTCCCTCTTCTCCTCTCGGGTGCGGAGCTGCGGTGGCGGTTCCGCCATCTGAAGGGGTTCGGGGCAGGTGGCCTCGGCGCCTCTTCTCCTCTCGTGGTGGACGAGGTTTGGTCTGGAGGTCTTCCCTTCGGGAGGGTCCGGGCAGGTGGCCTCGGCACCCTCTTCTCCTCTTGCAATGCCGGAGCTGCAGGTGGCGGTTCCGTCTTGGAGGGCTCGGGGCAGGTGGCCTCCGCGCCCTCTTCCCCGGGGGCGCCTTGGGGGGCGGCCCCTCCGGGGGGGCGGGTGCGCCCTTCTTTCCCGCGGCCTGGGGGGGGGGGGGAATACGGGCAGGTGGCCCATGCACTCCCCTCCCCCGGTTCGTCTCCGACTCTTTGCTGCGGGGCGCGACGACGGCCGGGCGGCGCCACCGAGCGCCCACCGCTTTCAGCGCCTCCCGCTAGCAGGTCACTCGGGAGGAGGTTATTGTGTTTGGAGGATTCGGATCCGGTCTCGAGGCGACGGTTGAGCTGCCGTCTCGAGGATCATCCAGAAGGTTGACGACATCTGACAGCGGTGCGCCATGAGGGCGGCCAAGCTTCGTGAAGTTGAGGTCAATCTTGGTATGTCGGTTAATACCTCTAATTCCATTTTGCATTTTTTCTAATGATGAGATTATTAATAATGCAAACCAATTAGTAGTTTCACTAGGTAGTAATGATAGTGAAATTTCAAATTCCGTTAATGATATCCTGGATTTAGAGGCAGAGCGGGCTTTAGAGATGATTCGTAACTTAGCAGCGGTTAAACCCATGAAATGATTCCGATTTTGATGCTTTGGGGGTCAGGGTGCTCGATAATTTTTGTGCGGATCTTATACCACCCCTACCTGAGTCTGAGGAGGAGGATGATACATCTGAGAATGTCGTTGTTAGATCCTCTGAGCCCGGTTGTGAGGACCGCTTGGAGTGTTAGGACAAAACTAAGCATGAAGTGGAAGCGGAAGATCTACCCGACTTCGCGATGCGTGGGAGTGCTAGGATCCGTTCGGCTAAAAAATTCATGACGAAATATGAAAGGAATCTTTTGGAATAGCAGAGGTGCGAAAGACTTGGCTAAAAGAAGGTTTCTTGCAAAGGCGTCTATCGAGCATAGGCTGGATTTTATTGCATTGTCGGAAACTGGATAATTTTTTGCCACAATTTCTCAATACTTTATCGGGAGGTATTGATTTTGACTGGCATTGTCTGCCACCGAGAGGAAGATCGGGTGTTATCTTACTCGGAGTTAGATGCGATTCACTCGAAGTCCGAAGTGTGGTGATGGGAGACTTTGCAGTTAAGTTTCGGGTGCGGTCGAAGGCCGATGGGTTTAATTGGGCTCTGGTGGCGGTAAATGGTGCCGCATAGCCCGAATTAAAACCTGAGTTCTTGGCTGAGCTGGTTAGGATTTGCGGCTCTGATCAGCTTCCTATCCTGGTGGGGGTGATTTCAACATTATTAGAAGGCGTGAGGAGAAGAACAATGATAACTTTGACGGGAGATGGTCGTTCATGTTTAATACTATCATTGAAAGCTTGGATCTGAGAGAGATAGAGCTTTCAGGAAGAAAGTTTACCTGGGCTAACACGTTGCCAAATCCGACGTTTGAAAAGTTGGATCGAGTACTGGCTAGGGTCGAATGGGAACAGAAGTTTCCCTTCGTAACAGTTCAGGCACTTTCCCGTGGTATTTCTGACCACACGCCTTTATTTCTAGACTCTGGTGAGGCTACCCACTTGGGAAACAAAAACTCGTTTTCGTTCGAGCTTGCTTGGTTTGAACGAGACGGCTTACTTGATCTCGTATCCAGGGAATGGGCTAAGGATGAAGGAGGTAGGAATGCGCTTTGAGCGTTGGCAGAATAAGATCAGGCACTTGAGAAGTTTCGTAATGTGGGTGGGCTAAGCATCTTAGTGGGATATATAAGGTCGAAAAGGAAAGGCTCCTTACCCTTATTCAGTCCCTAGATGTAAAAGCAGAAACCACGGTTCTGCCGGCCTTGGAGCTTCATGCCAAGCTTGACACAGAGATGAGATTGAAAGAGCTTCTTCATGAAGAGGAATTAAAGTGGGCGCTGCGGGCCAAGGTCCGACAAGTTGTCTAGGGGGACGCGGACACTCAATTCTTTCACATGATCGCCAATGGCAAACACATAAAGAAGAGGATTTTTCAGCTTGAACAAGATGAAGGAACGATTTTAGGACAAGAGAACCTAAAATTATACATTACAGAGTATTACAAGCAGTTGTTTGGGCCTCCAGAGGATAACTGTGTTTCTCTAGATGAGTCCAGGATTGAGGATGTCCCTCAACTTAATACTGTTGAGAATGATATTTTGGCCGCTCCTTTCTCTGAGAAAGAGGTGTTTGAGGCCATCTCGCAGATGAAAAATAATAAGGCTCCCGGCCCGGATGGTTTTCCGGCAGAGTTCTATAGAAGTCTTGGCATATTATTAAGGGGATTTGTTGCTTGTTGTTCCATGATTTTTCTTTGGACAGCTTCAGCTTTTTCAACTGAATTTTGGAACGATAACCCTGCTTCCTAAGAAAACAGAGGCTGTGAGAATTGAGCAATTCAGGCCCATCTGTCTTCTTAATGTCATTTTCAAAAATTTTACCAAGGTCGGGACTAATACACTCACGCAGATTGCGCATTCTGTGGTGCAGCATTCCCAAACTGCTTCCATGCCGGACAGGAACATCCTAGAAGGGGTTATGGTCCTTCATGAAACGCTCCATGAGATTCACACGAAAAAACTAGATGGAGTTGTTTTTAAGGTGGATTTCGAGAAAGCATATGATAAAGTCAAATGGCCTTTCCTTCAACAGGCCTTACGCATGAAGGGCTTTGATGAAGCCTGGCGACGCCAGATAGAATCTTTCACGCAAAAAGGGAGTGTTGGAATTAAAGTCAATGATGACATAGGTCATTATTTCCAGACGCACAAGGGCCTGAGACAAGGTGATCCAATGTGTCCTATTCTGTTCAACATTGTGGTTGATATGTTGGCAATTTTGATAGGTAGGGCAAAGGAGGCCGGTCAGGTGGGTGGCTTGGTGCCTCATCTAGTTGATGGAGGTGTGTCCATCCTGCAGTACGCTGATGATACGATCATCTTTATGGAGCACGACTTGGCAAAAGCGAAAAATATGAAGCTGGTGTTATGCTTATTTGAACAATTGACCGGATTGAAGATTAACTTTCATAAAAGCGAGTTGTTCTGTTTTGGTAGAGCCAATAAGGAACAAGAGGCTTATAGGCAATTGTTTGGATGCGAATTGGGGACATTACCTTTCACGTACTTAGGTATACCCATTCACCATCGTAAGCTGACAAACAGAGAATGGAAGTGTATCGAGGATCGGTTTGAGAAGAAACTGAGTTGCTGGAAGGGCAAACTCATGTCATACGGAGGCCGATTGATTCTTATTAGTTAGGTGCTCACGAGTATGCCTATGTTTTTCTTGTCGTTCTTCGAAGTCCCAGTTGGTGTTAGGAAAAGGCTGGACTTCTATCGATCCCGATTCTTCTGGCAGAGTGATGAACTAAAGAGAAAATACAGACTGGCTAAATGGAATATCATCTGTCGACCAAAGGACCAGGGGGGCCTTGGCATTGAGAATCTTGAAGTCAAGAATAGATGTCTTCTTAGTAAGTGGCTGTATAAGTTATCAGTTGAGACTGAGGCCACGTGGGCGCAGATTCTCCGTAGTAAGTATCTGCAGTCCAAAACTTTGTCCCAGGTGACAGCGAGACCGACTGACTCGCCTTTTTGGAAGGGACTTATGAGAGTCAAATCAGTCTTCTTTAATAGGACAAAGTTTATAGTCGGTAATGGCACTACCACGCGCTTCTGGGAGGATACTTGGCTTGGAGAAACGCCGCTGGCGCTGCAGTATCTGTCCTTGTATAGTTTTGTTCAACGACGTGAGGATTTTGCTGCAATGATTATGTAGTCCATCCCCCTTAATATTCAGTTTAGGAGGACGCTTGTTGGCAACAGGTGGGAAGCATGGCTTCATTTGGTGAGTAGACTGATGGAGGTTCAGTTATCTCATCAGTCCGATCAGTTGTGTTGGAAGCTTACTAGGTGCGGAGAGTTCACAGTTAAATCGATGTATGTCGATGTCATCAACTCTAGCGCCATTCCTAGTTCCAAATATGTTTGGAAAGTCAAAGTTCCTTTGAAAATTAAGGTGTTTATGTGGTTTGTACATAAACAAGTCATATTAACAAAGGATAAATTGGTAAAGCGCAACTGGACAGGATCTACTAGGTGTAGTTTTTGTGATCGGGCTGAAACCATCAAACACCTTTACTTTGATTGCCCGTTGGCCAAAGTTTTGTGGCAGACGGTGCACATTTCCTTTAACATTACTCCTCCGAATTCTGTCAGTACGTTATTTGGAACGTGGCTTGTTGGGATAGAGTCCGAAACAGCTAGACACATTCGCGTAGGAGTATGTGCTTTGTTGTGGGCAATTTGGAACTGCAGAAATAATTTGGCTTTTAACAGAACAACAAATATTCATTTTTTGCAGGTTTTATTCCGAGCCACTACGCTGATCCGTATGTGGTCGTTACTCACTCTGACGGAGGCCAGGGAGCGTTTGGTTACTGGATCTATCTGGTGGGAGATGGTAGCACGGGATATCTTCAACCGGCTTGGATGGCGGTCATGTAATAGGATATGCGATTAGTTTTACTATCTTTGTTATGCTAGCCAGTTGTGGCCTCTTGGCTTTTTGTTTTTGGCGTTGTGGCTCTTTGTGAGCTTGCCGTTACTTTGCTTTCAGACTGTAATACCTTGTTGAACCTTTTGCTTATCTATAAAGGTGGCCGTATGCATCGTTCTGATGCAGAGGCCGGGGAGTCCCCCTTTTCGAAAAAGAAAAAAAACATTGCCCCAGCTAGGCCGGCAGTTCTCCAAGAGTTGAGCTCGTTACAAATTTTCGTAAGTAGCACCCAAGTGTTGCAAGCCTTGTTTTTGAAAATGCGATTGTTCCGTTCCTTCCATATCTTCCACTGTGCACAAATGAATAAGGTGCAGATCTTTGTGGTTGTGGCCGGTGCCCTATTCTGGATTGATCTGAACCACCAGTCTTCGAGGTTTGGTTCAGTGCTGATCGGCGCGTCCATGGGTACACTGAAACGCTAAATTATGTCCTCCCAGATCATTCGAGTGTAACTGCATTGGGCAAACAAGCGCAGGGCTGTTTCTTTCTCGGGTGTTGCACAACTTGCATATGGGTGTGTGAGGGAACCCTCGCTGAAGGATGGCACCCCCTATCTCTCGCTTCACGCGACACAGAGAGAACCCTCGCTGAAGGATGGCGTGAGTTGGGCCGGCCGAGGCCCGTGGAACAACAACCTCGTCTTTTTTCTTCATATTTTTTGGTTTTTTGGTTTCTTTTTTACTTTTCTTTAAACTTCCAAATAGTCTAACTAAATATATTACTATAATTCCTCTACATAAACCATTTTAAAAATGTTAAATGTGTATAGAGAAAATATTTATCATGTATACGAAAAATATATACAAAAAAATAAAATGTGTATGAAACAATTTGATTATGTATTTACAAAAACATTTATCAAGCATTTAAAAAAAATCTTGAACAAGTGTTTGAAAAATGTTAATCAAGCATTTGGAAAATGTTAAATATGTATAGAAAAAATGTTGACCATGTGTTAAAAAATGATGAATTTTATTGGTCATGTGTATATTTTTTTTAATTAAGCCATTGAAAAATAATGATGAACAAGTATTTGAAACTTTTAAATGTGTGTAGAAAATGTACATCATGCATGAAAAAATGAAGTATTTGAAAAATATTATATGTGCTTAAGAAAGAATGTTGACCATGTGTTAAAACATGTTAATGTTGCATTTAAATAAAGTTAATAAAGCATTTAACAAATGTTCAATCTGCATAGATTTTTTCTGACCAAAATGTAAATTTTCTATTTGAAATTTTTTAATCAAGCATTTGAATTTGTTAAAAGTGTGTACAGGAAAAACGTTGACCATGTATTTTTTTTAATCTTGTATTTGAAAAAATGTTAAGTTTCTACTGGAAAATGGTAGACGTGTATTACAATAATATTGTTGGCATATAAAAAATGTAGAATAAAAACAAAAAAGTAGAACCAAAAGAGAAAGAAAATAAACCAAAGGAAAAATAAAATGAAAAATAAACCGAAGAAACAAATGCAAAAAGAATAAAAAGCAAAAAAAAAAAACAAAAGAAAACAAAAACTAGGAGAAAAATGAATAAAAGAAACAAAAAAGGGTGGAGAAAACTGGCTCTTTTATCACAAGTAGGTCGTGACCTATAGTTTCATCATGAAATCGCGACAGGCCCACTGGCTAGCATCGTAGCAACTCTCTGGGAGACCTAGGTTCCTTCAGCGAGAGATCCTTCAAGACTTCAAGCTCGCTTAATGCGAGACATAGTCGTCGAGCTTACCCCTGGGCAGCTTCTGCGTTATCGCGCTAACAGGCCAGCCCAAGTAGCTGCGGTCAGACATCGACGGTTGTACCCCGTTACTTTTAGCCTAGCGCGGGCCCGTTATTCTTTTTGCTTGATTTTTATCTCAAAATATCTTTTCGCTGGAAAACTGTTGGGGACCGATGTGTAATTACATTAATTGCAGATTGGTACTGGATTGTAAAACCTTCACAACTTTTCGCTCCCAACTCCGATCGAGGTGATTCTTAAGCCCATTTTCTCTATTTGAAGATCCTGTCCCAATGGTGTCATGGTGTTTCCACCTATTGAACATGGCACTTTGTCATTGTTCATCACAAGAAAGAAACACAAGGATGGAAAAAAGAAAAAAAGGGTTCAACTCAGTCACACGCTCAACTTGGTCACGGGCGACCTACGCGTTGGTGATGACCATGATGTGGCATGCACACTTGGCGTCTCGGCAAGGCACACAACCATCAACCGCTCGTCGGCTAATTTGGCGTTCGAGCTTAGCAAGCGCCAACCATCCCCCTTAGCCTTGCCCTTGTACATCGTTGCCTTCCCAGCCAACTTGTTTCCCGCGCCACTCCGGATGGCGCCCCTCCTAACGTTATTCCCGCGACGAGCTCCCCGTGAACAACGCCATGAGCGGCAACCAGGAATGTGGGTAGGAACACCAAGCTGGGGTCCTGGGCCATGGTGCGAACTTATCCCGTCACGCCCGGCCGTCGAATAGCGTCCACGACCAGCTTGAGCAGCCATGCCACCTAGCCTTGCCCAGGATCTCCCCGGCTGGCATGCACCAGCATGTTGCATGCACATGACGTTGGCCTGCTCTATGTTATACGTCGTCTCCATGCACTAGCGTGTTAGCCGTCGGACGCAACAGGGCACCCCTGTTTCTCGCTTCGAGCGAGAGAGGGGGAACCTTCGCGTCGAGGGAAGCCCTAGATGGGCCAGCCCAGTCGCGTGCAAGGGCACAGCCAGTTATTTTTTGTTCTGTTTTTTGCTTTATTTTTGTACTGTTCTTTATACTTTAGAATATTACAAAAATACTCTTCAAAAACAGATTCGCAAAAATGTCGAACAGATATTATGTAAAATATATAATAAGTATTAAAAAATGTTGAACGAGTAACTGAAAATGTTCAATGGGTATTTGAATTTTTTTTAAACATTTATTTAAAAAATGTTGAACAAGTATTTAAAAAAATATCGAATAAATGTTCGGACAATGTTGAACGTGTAGACAAAAACGTTGACCACTTATTAAAATAATGGTTTTGACATATGAAAAAATGTAGAGTGAAAAGGAAAAGAAAAGAAAAACAAAAAAAGAGAAGAAAAAAAATAAAAAGAACAGAAAAACAGAGAAGTAAAACAAAAAAAAATGTAGAAAATAGAGTAGAAAAAAGAAAAGAAAGAAAACCAGAACGGGGAAAAGGAAAAAACGGCTTGAGGGTGGACAACGACGGTTGTGCCCCGTTACTTTTAGCCTAGCACGGGCCCGTTATTCTTTTTGATGGATTTTTATCTCAAAAATCTTTTCGTTGGAAAACTGCCGGGGACCGATGTGTAATTACTTTAATTGCAGATTGGTACCTGGGGGTGTAAAACCTTCACAACTTTTCGCTCATAACTCCGATCGAGGTGATTCTTAAGCCCATGTTCTCTATTTGAAGATCCTGTCCCAATGGTGTCATGGTGTTTCCACCTATTGAATATGAAACTTTGTCATTCTTCATCACAAAGAAAAAAAACAAGGACAGAAAATAGAGGAAGAACAATGGTTCAACTCGGTCCTGCGCTCAACTCGTCACCAGCAACTTTGTGCGTTGGTGGCGACCATGATAACATGCGCACTCAGCGTCTCGGCAAGGCACACATCCATCAACCGCTCATCGGCCAATTGGCGTTCGAGCTTAGCAAGCGCCTACCACCCCCCTTCCGCCTTGCCTTTGTACACCGTCGCCTTCCCATCCAACTTGTTCCCCGCACCACTCTAGATGGCACCCTCCCTAAAGTTATTCCCGCGGCGAGTTCCCCGTGAACACTGTCATGAGCGGCAACCAGGAATGTGGGCAAGCACACGAAGTTGGGGTCCTGGGCCATGGCTCGAATTTGTCCCTCACGCTGGCCTCATCGAACGATGCCACAACCCAGTTGAGCAGCCATGCCACCCAGCCCTGTCCCAGGATCTCCCCGGCTGGCATGCACGAGCGTGTTGCATGCACAGGGTGATGTGGACACAAACCTAGGGTAGGGTAATAGGCCTGACCTATACGTCCTACCTAAGGTCCTTGTCCTAAGAATGAAGAAGTTCAAGAATCAGAAGAAGAGATCCAACAAAGGTGTCGAGTGAAGTCCACTCGACCTACCATCCACTCGGAGACCCCGCTTTATCCAGGTCACTCGACCATCAAACCACTCGACAATAAGAAGACCTAAAGCCGCTCCGCGCAGCAACAGCAGTCGAGCATTTACTCAGATATTTAATGATCATTTGTAGCACTTCAATACATGCGTTACTGTAGCATACGATCTTTATGTACATTGAATCCTATGTAACGGAGGGGAGCTGGGGTCCTGGCGCACTCTATATAAGCCACCCCCCTCTTCTGGGATAGGGGTTCGCACGCCCTGTAATTCACACGCTTATAATCCAGTCGACCGCCTCCGGGCTCCGAGACGTAGGGCAGTTACTTCCTCCGAGAAGGGCCTGAACTCGTAAAACTTGCGTGTACAACTCCTCCATAGCTAAGATCTTGCCTCTACATTCCTACCCCCCTATTCTACTGTCAGACTCAGAACCACGATAGTTGGCGCCCACCGTGGGGCAGGTGTCTTAGCGACTTGTTGGAGAAGTTGCAATCTTTTCGATCCCCTCCATCATGGTTTCAGGTGGAGGTTTGGCTGAGGGTCGCGAGATATGTCTCGGTGCGCTCGTGTTCATCGCCAACGACTCCGCTTGGCTTCAGGAGGCTGCACTCGACGTCGATGCACTCCCCATCCGTCGGGCAACGCACTTTCGCGCGTGCGTCCGCGGCGTCCTCCTGAGGCAGCCGTCGACCCAGTATCGGTCGGCACCTGTGGCGTCCTCCTGCCCCGTCGCTCGCCGGTGCAAGCGCTCCGGTCGGTCAAGGCTTCAGCGGTGGGTGAGGCACGCGGTGGCTCGCCAGACAGCCATCCCCCAAGTCGCGGTGATCGAGCCCGACGAACCTCTCTATGGCCTGTTCGACCTGTCGACTGGCTCCGCAGAGACCGCATCCGAGTGCGACGGTGGTAATCTGTGGCGGAGGTCACGATGGTCGATGGACCTGCAGTCCTCCGGCTTCCCTCGCGCCCGGCGGTGGCGATGGCAGAGGATCCATCGCATGCCCATGAGGAGTACCTCCCCGAGCCCCTCTCTTCAGAGCAGAGGGAAGAACTTCGCCGCCGGAACATGGATGCTCTTCACACTCCTATCGTTGGAGAAACCCCCGAGGCCCGGGCCTTGGAGGACGCGCGCTTGGCCAATCTGGCTGAGCGCACTCGACTGGAAAATCTCCAGCGAGTACTCGACGAGCGTGCGTGGCAAAAGGTTCTAGAATCCAGTTGACGCCAGCTTTTTCCACCTCCGACTCAGGTATATCGAACTCCGATCCAAAATCTTACAGCTGCAGCTCGAATAGCAGAGTCAATTCAGCCCTCCCAGTCAGAAGTTGGTAGAGGTTTAGTGCAGATCAGAGCTTTACTCCGGGCAGCGGGAGAGCAGAATACGGCCGTGTCACAGTCACGGAAGAGGATCCATAGCAGGTTCGTTGTTGCAGATACAGTCCAGTCGGCTCACAGCCCAAGATCGCCCCCGAGGCGTGAGGGACATGGTGACCGGCGTGATCAGTACAGAAACCATGAGCAGTATGATCACCGACTCGATCGTGATGATCGTCATCGAGTGCCCACACCTCCCCCAAGGAGTCGATCATACGTGCCTCGACAGCAGGATGACAGAGCCCTCATAGTGTTGGGCGAAGGATTCCAGTCGACCCCAGGGAGCCAAGCTTTGATGCGAGATCTATTCTCGTTCAGTGTTTGGTCGACAGGAACAGAGCTCACCGAGAAGGTCATGACAGAGATGTACCCACCAGCAGCAGAGTGCGCGTCTCGGGGCGAGTGCTTGGTGAGCCATCGGGGCGCGGTGATTCCTCCCAACTTCAGGTTGGTGACTGGAGTCAGTAAGTTCACTGGTGAGTCCAAGCCTGATACTTGGCTTGAGGATTACCGAGTGGCTGTTCAGATTGGTGGCGGCAATGATGAAGTGGCCATGAAACACCTGCCTCTGATGTTGGAGGGCTCGGCCAGAGCATGGCTAAATCAATTAGCACCCAGCAACATTTACACTTGGGAAGATCTTGCCCGAGTGTTTGTCAGAACGTTTGAAGGGACATGCAAACGACCAGCAGGGTTAACAGAGCTGCAATCTTGTAGCAGAAGACAAATGAAACTTTGAGGGATTATATCCAGAGATGGATCACCTTTGCATCACACGATTGGAAGCGTGTCGATCACCAAGCAGTTTGTGCCTTCAAGGAAGGCATCAAATATCGAGAGTTGAACTTGAAGTTTGGTCGGACCGGAGACATGTCTCTGAGTCGAATGATGGAGATTGCCACCAAGTATGCTAATGGTGAAGAAGAGGATCGGCTCGAGTGGCAAGCACAAATCGATCGCCCATGAAACGGAGGAGGAAACTCCGGTCGAGCGAAGCGCAAAGCCGAGCCAGCTGCTCCTGGAGAAACCTTAGCCGTGACTCAAGGAAAATCCAAAGGGAAGCCCAAGGGGCCATGGAACCCTAAGAAGATAAAAGATCAAGATGGAAATGATGTGCTAGATTTGCCATGCCACATCCACACAAAGAAAGATTTAGAGGGTAAAATCATTTATCCGAAGCTTACCACTCGGCAGTGTCGGCTCCTAATCCAGCAGTTCCGAGAGAAACAACCCAAAGACAAGGAAAAAGAGTCAGACAAGGTTGAGGACAAGGAGGAGAGTGATGATGTTTACCCTCACATCAATTCCACTCTGGTGATTTTTGTTGATGTTGAGAGCAAGAGTTGACTGGAAGTGATCAATAGAGAAGTGAATATGGTCGCTCCAGCGCCACCCAGTTATTTGAAATGGTCTCAGACTGCCATCACATTCGACCAGTCCGATCACCCGACGCACATAGCCACCCCTGGGAGGCAAGCTTTGGTGGTCGATCCAGTTGTCGAAGGCACTCGGTGACTAAAGTTACGATGGATGGTGGCGATGGCCTGAACATTACGTATGCGAAGCGTTGAAAGGATGGGCATTCGATGTCGGACTTCGATGAAAGCGATATGAGTTTCCACGGAGTCATTCCAGGCAAGAAGGCTGGATCACTCGGCCAGATTGCTCTTGACATGGTTTTCGGTGATTCCAAGAATTACCGCAAAGAAAAGTTGACATTTGAAGTTGTGGATTTCCAGAGTGCTTATCACACCATTCTGGGCAGGCCGGCTTATGCACGTTTTATGACTCGACCATGCTATGTGTACCTCAAATTGAAGATGCCTGGTACCAAAGGTGTGATCACTATCACTGGCAATCAAAACAAGGCAAAAGAGTGCTTCCAGAAGGGCTCGAAGATCACCGATGCGCAGATGGCAGTAGTGGAATTGCAGGAGTATCAGGAAAATGCAGATCCGAGTGATTTGCTGCGAGCTAAGAAGCCTGCAACGGATTCAGCATTTGATCGTCCGGTGAAACAAAACCGATTCATATCCACCCGACTAACCCCAAGGCTGCTCCGACCCACATTTCAACAACTCTCGACTCCAAATAGGAAGAAGCGCTCATCCAGTTCCTCCATGAGAACTGGGACATCTTTGCATGGAAACCTTCTGACATGCCGGGTGTTCCCAGGGGACTGGCTGAGCATCGCTTATAGTCGACCCAAAGGTAAAACCGGTCAAGGAACATCTTCGACGGTCCGCCGTACAAAAGAGAAAAGCAATCGGTGAAGAAGTGGCTCGGCTCATGGCAGCTGAGTTTATTCGAGAGATTTACCACTCCGAGTGGTTAGCTAATGTTGTCATGGTCCCTAAGAAGGACGATTCACTTCGCATGTGCATCGACTTCAAGCATATCAATGGGGCCTGCCGAAGGATCACTTTCCTCTCCCTCGCATCGACCAGATAGTCGATTCGACTGCGGGGTGTGAGCGTTTGTCCTTTTTGGACGCCTATTCCGGGTATCATCAGATCCATCTGTATGGACCCGATGAAATTAAAACAGCTTTCATCACCCCATTCGGTGCTTACATTATGTCACTATGCCATTCGGTGCGAAGAACGCTGGAGCCACATTCATGCGGATGATTCAGAAGCGTTTACTCACTCAAATCGGTCGGAATGTGGAAGCGTACATGGATGACATTGTGGTCAAGTCATGCAAAGGTTCCGACCTACTGACTGACCTTGCTGAAAACTTTGCCAACCTCGGAAGGTGCGATATCAAGCTTAATCCATCAAAGTGCGTTCGGAGTTCCGGGAGGAAAGTTACTCGGTTTTCGTTTACGAGCGAGGATCGATGCTAACCCCGAGAAAGTTGGTTCCATACTCCGAATGAAACGCCCTGTGTGTGTGCATGATGTCCAGAAGCTTACTGGTTGTTTGGCCGCCCTAAGTCGATTCATTTCCAGAATCGGTGAGAAGGCGCTGCCTCTCTACCGACTGATGAAGAAGTCAGATAAGTTCGAGTGGACTCCCGAAGCTAATGCAGCGTTTGCAGAGCTAAAAGCCTTGCTTTCCACCCAGCCGGTGCTTGCTGCCCCAATCATCAAAGAGCCTTTACTGCTTTATATAGCAGCCACTGGACAAGTCGTCGATCTGATTACTTACGGTCGGCGAGAAGAAGAGGAAAAGCCTATAAAGTTCAGCGCCCGGTTTATTATGTTTTTGAAGTTACGACTCCGTCGAAGCAGAGATATCCGCTTTTCTCGAAACTTGTTTATGGGATTTACATGACCACGAAGAAGGTTGCACACTATTTCTCGACCACTCTGTTACGATTAAATCGACAACGCTCCATTATTAGAGATTACACTGTGAGAGATGCAAGCGGTCGAGTGGCAAAATGGGCGATTGAACTCCTTCCCTTAGATATTAAGTTTGAGGCAAAGAAAGCTACCAAGTCTCAACAATAGCTGATTTCCTCGCCTAGTGGATCGAACAACAACTGCCGACTCAAGTTCACTCGGAGCACTGGACCATGTTCTTTGACGGTTCCAAGATGCTGAATGGTTCTGGTGCCGGGGTGGTACTAGTATCCCCGAGGAGACAAGCTCGATATGTACTCCAGATTCACTTTGATTCCTCCAATAACGAAGCAGAATATGAAGCACTCTTATATGGGTTGCACATGGCCATTTCACTTTCGATGTACGTAGCCTCATGGTCTATGGCGACTCAGATTTGGTAGTCAATCAAGTGATGAAAGAGTGGGACGTCGAAGCCCAGCCATGGTAGCTCTTTGCAATGCGGTGAGAAAGTTGGAAAAAGAAGTTTGAGGGGTTAGAGCTCCATCATATACCCCATTGAAAAATCAAGTAGCCGATGATTTGGCGAAGATAGGTTCCAAGAGAAGCCATTCCCAGCAATGTGTTTCTGGAACACATTCACACACCGTCAGTTCAAGAAGATCCTTTTACAGAAGAGCCCCCGCAACCTAAGAGCGCCACAGATCCGACTGAAGTCGAGATCCCGGCCGTGGTCGACCTAATCATGGAGGTTCTGGTCATCACTCCCGACTGGACAGTACCTTACATCGCGTACATCCTTAGGAAAGAACTCCCAGAAGATGAAGAAGAGGCTCGATAGATCGTCCGTCGATCCAAGGCCTTTACTATGATAAGGGGACAATTGTTCAGGGAAAGTGTGACTGGAGTCAGTCAGAAATGCATAACGCCAGAAGAAGGTCGAATGATCCTCAATGACATCCACTCGGGGACCTGTGGCCACCATGTGTCTTCTCGGGCCATAGTGGCTAAAGCATACCGATCCGGGTTTTATTGGCCACGAGCAATTGAGATGGCGAAAGATATAGTCGACAGATGTTAAGGCTGCCAGTTTTACTCTGATATGTCTCACAAGCCAGCGTCAGCCCTGAAGACCATTCCTCTCGTCTGGCCCTTTGCTATTGGGGGATTAGATATGATTGGACCACTGAGAACTGGTAGAAGCGGCTTCACTCATGTGTTGGTAGCAGTCGACAAGTTTACCAAATGGATTGGAGCTAAACCAATCAAGAATCTTGAAGCCACACCGGCATCGGCTTCATCGAGAATTGACATTTAGATATGGAGTTCCACGCAGCATCATCGCGACAACGGGTCGAACTTCGATTCGATGAGTTTAGAGCTTCTGCGCTTCTCAAGGCACACGAGTCGACTACGCTTGATCGCTCACCCTTGATCGAATGGACAAGCGAAAAGGGCAAATGGCCTAATTCTCAAAGGACTGAAACCCCGACTGATGCGAGATCTCAAACACGCAGCAGGCGCCTGGGTCGATGAACTTCCATCAGTTCTTTGGGGTTTGAGGAAAACTCCGAATCGATCGACCGGACGAACTCCTTTCTTTTTGGTCTATGGAGCCGAAGCTGTTCTACCAAGTGACCTGCTCCACAACGCACCCCGAGTCGAGCTCTTCTCTGAAGAGGAAGCAGAACAGGTCTGGCAGGATTTAGTCGATCTCTTAGAAGAGGAAATAGAGATGGCATTGATCCGGTCGACCATCTATCAGCAAGACTTGCGTCGATTCCATGCCAGAAACGTGAGGGGTCGAGCCTTACAAGAGGGAGACTTGGTTCTTCGAGTGGATCAATGAAGCCACACAAGCTTGCCCTGCTTGGGAAGGCCCTTCATTATCACGAGTTCTCCACAATGGAGCATACCATCTTTAAAATGTCGAGCATCAGAAAGACGAGCCACGAGCTTGGAATGCGGAGCTGCTCTGCCCCTTTTATACTTAAGTACTCACTCGGATGAGATGTAATAAGAAATACCTTTGTAGTTTATTTATCAAAGACAAGAGCTTTATAATCTTCCTAAACAATTGTTGTTGCTTTTGTTTCCGTTTGAAATCCCCCAGTGGGTGACTTCGCTGTGAACCCGTTTTGCCCAAGTCTGAAAAATCCTATCGAGTGGTGAGCAAACCTCTCACTCGGGGGCTTAGCTGCCAATCCGTTTCGCCTAAGTTTGGAAAATCCTACGGAGTGGTGAGCAAACCTCTCACTCGGGGGCTTAGCTACGAATCTGTTTCGCCTAAGTTCGAAAAATCCTACCGAGTGGTGAGCAAGCCTCTCACTCGGGGGCTTAGCTGCAGTCCAAGTACTCGCCTAAGTTTGAAATCCTGCAGTGGTGAGCAAGCCTCTCACTCGGGGGCTTAGCTGCAGTCCAGTACTCGCTAAGTTCAAAAAATCCTACCGAGTGGAGAGCAACCCTCCCACTCGGGGGCTTAGCTGCAGTCCAAGTACTCGCCTAAGTTCAAAACATCCTACCGAGTGGTGAGCAAGCCTCTCACTCGGAGGCTTAGCTGCAGTCCAAGTACTCACCTAAGTTTGAAAAATCCTACCGAGTGGAGAGCAACCCTCCCACTCTGGGGCTTAGCTGCAGTCCAAGTACTCGCCTAAGTTTGAAAAATCCTACCGAGTGGAGAGCAACCCTCCCACTCGGGGGCCTAGCTGTAGTCCAAGTACTCGCCTAAGTTGGAAAAATCCTATCGAGTGGAGAGCAACCCTCCCACTCGGGGGCTTAGCTGCAGTCCAAGTACTCGCCTAAGTTTAAAAAATCCTACCGAGTGGAGAGTAACCCTCCCACTCAGAGGCTTAGCTGCAGTCCAGTACTCGCCTAAGTTCGAAAAATCCTACCGAGTGGAGAGCAACCCTCCCAATCGGAGGCTTAGCTGCAGTCCAAGTACTCGCCTAAGTTTGAAAAATCCTACCGAGTGGAGAGCAACCCTCCCACTCAGGGGCTTAGCTGCAGTCCAGTACTCGCCTAAGTTTGAAAAATCCTACCGAGTGGTGAGCAACTCTCCCACTCGGGGGCTTAGCTGCAGTCCAGTACTCGCCTAAGTTTAAAAAATCCTACCGAGTGGTGAGCAACCCTCCCACTCGGGGGCTTAGCTGCAGTCCAAGTACTCGCCTAAGTTTGAAAAACCCTACCGAGTGGAGAGCAACCCCCCCACTCGGAGGCTTAGCTGCAGTCCAAGTACTCGCCTAAGTGTGAAAAATACTACCGAGTGTGGAGCAACCCTCCCACTCGGGGGCTTAGGTGCAGTCCAGTACTCGCCTAAGTTTGAAACCCATCCTTATCCGCAAGGACGACGAGGTGCAGGTCGACCGCAACCTTCTCCTTCGGAGCTGTGCCACAAATACAATGTGCGCTCCATCCTTATCCGCAAGGACGACGAGGTGCAGGTCGACTGCAACCTTCTCCTTCGGAGCTGCGCCACAAATACAATGTGCGCTCCATCCCTATCCATAAGAACTGACGAGGTGCAGGCCGACTGCAACCTTCTCCTTCGTTGCTGCGCCACAAGTACAATGTGCGCTCCATCCCTATCCGCAAGGACGACGAGGTGCAGGTCGACTGCAACCTTCTCCTTCGGAGCTGTGCCACAAATAAAATGTGCGCTCCATCCCTATCCGCAAGGACGACGAGGTGAAGGTCGACTGCAATGCACACCCCATCCCTACCTGCAAGGACGATGAAGCGCAGGTCGATTGAAATCACTACCTCAGAGCTGCATCTCAAACACAAATATTATTCCGAGTGAAGAACAAATTCCACTCGAAGGCCAACGCAAGCAAATTCGGAAATAAACCAAGTTCGGATAAATCCTAAGGTTCCGGACGACAGATCAAAAGTATTCGAGCATCAAGCCCGAAGAAGTTTAACGGTTACACAATCACTCGGCATTCCGAGGCAAATAAAGGTGAAGCTTAATGTTTTTCGATCACGCATCAGGAGAAGGACTGGCTGGGTCACGAAACTATCAAGGTCAATCTTTACGCAATGCGAGTGGCGGCGGCAAGGAAGGTGTCCATGAAAGACCGGAAAGTGTGCCTCTTCGTGTTAGCAACCTTGAGCTCCGCCAACTTTTCTTCTTTGGCATCCTTGCGGTCTTTTCGAGACGAGAGGCAGTGGCGTCGGCACCACAAATGACGGATGACTTCTTCCATTCTTGCACGCGCTCAGGGATTTGATTCGGTCGAGCCATCAGGGACTCGAGATCTTGAGACAGTTCCACCTGAGGCCAAAGTTTTGCATCAACCCGGGTCATTGCAGCTTTCAGACGGGCCAGATAAGCAATCGCGCTGTCCAGACGAGACTCCAACGCATCACGTTCATCGCAACATCATCCTTATTTGGGCAGTTGATGGGATCAAGACCCGTCTCGACCCGTCCGGTTTACGCTTGAAGTCTTTGCAAAATTCTGCACGGTCGAGTGAATGATGAGTCGACGCGCAATTAGAATTGTCGGTCGGCGAAATAAGACAGATTAATCAGTACCTTCAAGTTTCAAAACCAGCTTTGCGACAAGTTGGCCCAGATAAGACTCTAGCTCGCCATTCTTGGCCTTGAGGCTTCCAAGTTCGTCGGTCAGTTTCTCCTTGTCCTTCTTCAGTCGCTCGACCTCTTGATTGGCGTCAGAAACAACAGTCTTCAATTTGGAGTTTTCTTCTTCTAACTTGCCGACTGAAGCAAGCTTCTTGCCAGCAAGTGTTGTCTTCTCGCGCGCCTCCTTCTGAGCGGCAGCTAGATCCAGATCCTTCTTCTCCAAAGCCTGCTTCATTTTCTCTAAAGAAATAACATTCTTCAGACGGGCTTGGAGTTGGCGGTTTTCACTACATACATCCGCTCGAGTGGAGTCACTCGGTTCAAAAAATGGAAAGGAAAAGCGCCCGGTGATGGGATGAAACGATCGATGATTGATTACCTCCCATGGCAGCTACTTAAATCCACGAGCGCTCTTGAGATTCTTCTTGGCCAATTCCAGATCAAGGTTGAGGCTGATTTTCTGCTTGTTCATTCTGAAAATGAGCCCCAAGATCACAAGATTTCTACAGTCACAAGCCATATCAGTCGACAGATATAAAAAGACATCACAATGCTAGCTACTCTAAGACTACCACCGAATCAAACATTCAATGGTAGTCTCGGGGACTACACCCAGTGGGTGCACTTATCGTGCCCCCACTGATTTTGCAAAAAAGAAAAAAAGGTTCTCAGACCACAGTCGACTGCCCGCAGTCACCTATGGTCTCGGGGACTACACCCACTGGGTGCACTCAGCGTGCCCCCACTGGTTTCGATTCCACTCGGCGTGGTCTGCCCAGCTCGAGTGGCCAAAAAAAGAGAGAGGTTCTCATTCTCAGACCACAGTCGACTGCCCGCAGTCACCTATGGTCTCGGGGACTACACCCAGTGGGTGCCTCAGCGTGCCCCCACTAATGCAAAGATTCAGTTCGAATCGACACAAAGAAACATACATCATCAAAACAGCCACACCCCAGTGGGTGATCAGACAAGAATACGGTCGATCGGAAAGTCAACTAACCTGGACATTGGCTTGCAGAGCAGCTCCGGTGTTGAAGGCTACCTGACTAGCCTCATGCACCATTTCATCTGTCCCATCACAAGATTCAACTGAAGAAGAGCTTCCTTGGCAGCAGCTGGCGGATCGTCTGGAGTTTGATATGTAGTGAAAAGTGATGGAGGCAGAGCAATCGAAGTAGCCGCCAGATCTGAAGCTGGGAGTTGTATCGGCACGGCAGAAGTCTGAGCATCTTATCCTGAGGGACAGTCAGTCGACAGCGAAACCGTGAAGGTGACGTTGGTTCGAGCTTGACGTGTCGATCGCTCGACCGTCGTCCCAGGCGTCACAGTCGGCCGGGGAACCTGGACTTCAGGCGCTTTCCCACTCGTTTCCTTGTCCTTCTTCCTCCTCCCTCTCAGCGGCACTTCTTCGTCATCGTCCGGAAGCACAACAACATCTCGTAGATCTGCAAGGAACAGAGAAAGCCATAAGGATAACTGACAAATCATTCAGTCGACCAGATGAATTCGAATCGACCAGACTTACTGGCTTTCGAGGTGACAGCATCGTCAGCTTCCTCGTCAGCTGGAGTCTTGTCGATATCCATGTCAGTCGCAGCTGAGGTCGGGCTATGCAAATTCATCATCCACTCGGTCAGAATAAGAAAACCGGTCGGAACAGAAAAATTGATCGGAACAAGAAGATATGAGAAGAGCGTTTACCCAGAGGCGAGGGGCGTACATCTTAATCCTAGGCAAGGTCTTCCGAGCCTTCGAAGGATTAGCATTGGGCTGCTTGGTGACCTTCTCAGTCAAATCTGGAGTCGGGGACCGAGCGTGCTTGTGAGATGGAGCACTCGATGCCACAGCTTTGCCGCGCATGTTCGCGGGATCATGGCGCTGCTTGGATCGACGTTCGGAGCGAGGCGGTGAGTCGGCTACCTCCTCATCGTCCGACTCGTCGCTCTCATCTTCATCATCATCAGCTGGGGACTCCCACTCGCCGCTCTCCTCAGCACTGTCCTCGTCCTCTTGGTCTTGCTCCAGAGCTTGTTCACCATTGGGCATCGAATACATCTCCGTGTAGATCTGCGAAACAAGAGACCGATCATAAGTCAGTCGGAACAACAATCAGTCGGAAAATACGTTCAAAAATTCAGTCATAATGACCAGACCTTTTACGGTAGGTTCTTTATTCTTTGAAAGGTCGACTCTCCTAAGCGCCCACAGGGTTGTCCTTGTTCGGTGATACCCATCAACCACTTTCGGCTACGGTTTTGGCCTCCACCTCATCCGGATGAACCCGGCGGTGTCACCAGCCCCAGAGTACATCCACATGGAATGGTCACGAGCTTGGAGGGTTGGATCCGCCCGGTGAGGAACACCTCGAGCAGGTCCGTACCGGTGACACCTTGGTTGATCAATTTGGACTACTCTTTCAACTAGCATGCCTGTCTCCGCCTTCTCCGCAGCGGTCACTTTCAAGGAAGATGGAGTTTGAACACGGTCGAAAGAGAAAGGAGGAAGCCGGTCGGCGGCACGGGTCATGACGTCCTAGTAGTAGAACCAGGTCGACTGCCAGCCACTGACCGACTCAGGAAGAGTCATCGGAGGAAAAGAGCTCCTATTACTCTTCTGAATGACCAGACACCCACACATCTGAATGACATGGGTTTTCGTCTTTCGAGTTTGCTTTTTTCACAGTTTGGGATCGGATGGTAAAGATGTGCTTTAAAAGACCCCAGTGCGGTCGGCACCCCAAGAAATTCTCACACATGGAGACGAACGCAGCAAGATATGTGATAGTGTTGGGAGTGAAATGGTGGAGTTGGGCACCAAAGAAATTCAGGAAACCGCGAAAGAAGGGATGCGGGGGAAGCGAAAAGCCACGGTCGACATGGGTGGCGAGCAGGACACACTCACCCGGCCGCGGCTGTGGCTCCGTTTCTCCCCTCGGCAGGCGCGCGGACTTATGGACGATCAGCCCCAGCTAAACCATATCGTCCAAGTCCTCTTGACGAAGCGAAGATCGGATCCAGTCTCCCTGGATCCAACCCGACGGCAACCCCGAGCGCGACAAAGACCCCCGATTCATTTTCTTGCTCTTCGCCGCCCCCGTCACCTTCTTCGCACGCTCTAGCACCGCCGTTTTGTCCTTCCCCATGGCGGCGGAGCGACGGCGTCGAGAGTGGTTGGTCTGGGCAAAGCGGAGTTGCGAGAGGAAGAAGAAGGGGAATGGGCACGCACAGTGCAAACGCTTCGGCCTCGCCGCTTTTAAAGGCCTACTTCCGAGTGGCTGTCGCGTGGGCCCGAGCGATCCTGTCAAATCCCCCCAACAGTTGCGCACGGGATACGTGGCGAAAAAGGTGGTGCAGAAATCGAAAAGTCCTATTTATCTACTCCACTTTCCGCGGAGCGCTCCGCCTGACGCGCTTCCACCAAAATTTGGAATCCCGGGAAATCCGGGATTCTTTGCAACCGGTCACGCCGAAGATTTCATGTAAAAAATATCATTCGACAGATGCAGTGATACAAATCAGTCGGCAATTTCTGAATCGATCAAGGCGACTGAAACGAAGCTGAAGTTCTAAACAGCTGACCTCCACTTGAAGACAATGACAAGACAATCAAGATTAAAAGCAAGGTCAACTCCATCCTTCTTTTTCACTCAAACCTCGATCCATTCGGGGGCTAATGATGTGGACACAAACCTAGAGTAGGGTAATAGGCCTGACCTATACGTCCTACCTAAGGTCCTTGTCCTAAGAATGAAGAAGTTCAAGAATCAGAAGAAGAGATCCAGCAAAGGTGTCGAGTGAAGTCCACTCGACCTACCATCCACTCGGAGACCCCGCTTTATCCAGGTCACTCGACCATCAAACCACTCGACAATAAGAAGACCTAAAGCCGCTCCGCGCAGCAACGGTCGAGCATTTACTTAGATATTTAATGATCATTTGTAGCACTTCAATACATGCGTTACCTGTAACGTCACCTCTTTATGTACATTGAATCCTATGTAACGGAGGGGATCTGGGGTCCTGGCGCACTCTATATAAGCCACCCCCCTCCTCTGGGACAGGGGTTCGCACGCCCTGTAACTCACACGCTTATAATCCAGTGGACCGCCTCCGGGCTCCGAGACGTAGGGCTGTTACTTCCTTCGAGAAGGGCCTGAACTCGTAAAACTTGCGTGTACAACTCCTCCATAGCTAAGATCATGCCTCTACATTCTTACCCCCCTATTCTACTGTCAGACTTAGAACCACGACACAGGGCGTTGGCCTGCTCCGACGTCCGACAAGATGGTGTACATCGTCTCCATGCACCAGCGTGTTCGCCGCCGGACGCAGCAGGGCACCCTGTTTCTCGCTTCAAGCGAGAGAGGGGGAACCCTCGCGTCGGGGGCAGCCCGAGATGGGTCGTCCTAGTCGCGTGCGAGGCCACGACCGTTTTTTTTTTGTTCTGCTCTCTTTTTTGCTTTATTTTTGTACTTTTCTTTATACTTTAAAATATTACAAAAATACTCTTCAAAAACAGATTCACAAAATATTGAACAGGTATTTGAAAAATGATTCATACGTATTACAAAATTCTGAACAAGTATTGGAAAATATTGAATAAATATTAAAAATCTTGAACAAGTATTTGAAAATGTTCAACGAGTATTTGAAAATTTTTGAACATCTATTTGAAAAATGTTGAACGTGTATACAAAAAACGTTGATCACTTATTAAAATAATGTTTTTGACATATGAAAAAATGTAGAGTGAAAAGGAAAAGAAAATAAACAAAAAATAGAGAAGAAAAAATAAAAAAGAACAGAAAAACAGAGAAGTAAAACAAAAAAAATGTAGAAAATAGAGTAGAAAAAAGAAAAGAAAGAAAACCAGAACGGGGAAAAGGAAAAAAACGGCTTGACTATAGGACGGAGCGCCCCTTAAATTTTCACGGTTGTAGGATGGCCAAGTGTCTCTACTGCCTTTTCCTTCTCTTTTTATTCAACAGTGTACCAAAATGGGCCGTTCACGCGATAGTTTCGATGGAATCGCTGGAAGCTGTTGGGCCGAAAAAACCACCCCAGAGGCTAGCTGCTCTTTTCCCGGAAAACAAAAGAGAGAGGCGCTGCTCGTGACTTTTACTCTGTTTAGTACCACATCGCCTACTCTGTTTAGTATCAGGCGCTCTACTTGCTGATGACGCAAAGCTGTTCCAAAAAGTCTGTCGAGGCAAAAAGCAGTCACAACATACCTCTACCGTGGGCCTGTCACCTTAAGTTGCTGTTAAGTCGTGCATGAGGGGGGCTAGAAGTGCGAAATGGCGTCAGTCTTTTTTTAAATATGATTTAAAGCTGCTTTTGTTAATAAAACATTTTATTTTATTTTATCTTTTGAGTTCCAAAACCTACTTATATTTTGGTTTACAAACCATGAGGTATCTCTTCTGTACTTCTACCGCCGTAGGCAACATCTCTTCATCTTGTTCAAATATTCAACGATTATGGTCGAATTTTAATGGCATGCATACTATAGACCTCAAGGGAAGAAATGAAGAGTTCACCAAATAGAGTTTAATACCTTGAGAAATGAGACTGATGGTCGTGAATAACCTACGCTCCACTCTCTCGACCGGCGGCATGAGAACAACCACTATTGGCATGGTGGTTCCCAATGGGAGACCGAGGTATGTGAAGGGTATCTCTCCAACCGAACGACAAAAAGGTAAACTCTCCCCTCCAAGCTTCATCGGTAAGCTTGTGAATTCTCCACCCCTCTTCTTGCCGCTCCGGCGGCCAATGGTGGAGAGGGGAATCTCGGTGCCTTCGCTCCGGCTAGTAGTTCAGTTTGGGGTTTTATTCGCCGCGGGTGCGGTGCTCGGGCTGATGGTGACGCTTGTTGTTCGAGTTTGTCTTCCAGGCTCCAATCCTTCTCAATTTTGGTCATCTTGACATAGTAGACGAAGCTCTGGCGTAGATTCTTGTCGTTTCCTTGGGCCAGCAAAATTAGGGTATCTCGTCATGTATCTTGTGACGGCGAGATTTGGTGTCGATTGCTTGAGATCTATTCAAGGGTTCAATGCGACTACGGCTCCATGACATTGGTCCTTAGGGGCACGTGCACAAAGACTTTCCGACTGTCATTGACAAGATCAAGCCGTCTCTGATAGGAGAGCGGCGACAGCAGCGTATCGGTGGCTCGTTCTGTCAACGGTACCAGTCGTTCAGTGGTCTAAAGACTTCAATGTAATTTTTATTATGTTTGAGGTGCTTTATACTTCTAATAAAATTTTATAATATATCCAGATCTATTTGCAAAAGTAAAGTTGTTTTGGGGGTGTGGGTTGGGCGGTCTTGCGTGCTAAAGACACGTCAACCGACACAAGCGGCATCAGTTGGGCACCAACTGAGACGTATACCTCATCAAAATGTGTTCTAGCTCTAACATTACTTGTGGTAGCACAAAATTAGTTCTTTTCTTCATTGAGCGTTACATATTTTACTTTACTTTTTATAATTTCTGAATATTTTCCTAGAAAATTATGAACATTTTAAAATTCATAAACATTTTTTAGAGTCATGAACATATTTGCGTTGTTTTTTTAAAGTCTTGAGCAATCTTTTCCAATTTTAGAGTACATTTTAGTTTCGAAACTCTAATATGTTTTCCTAAAATTCTTTTATATTTCAATTCATGAATATTTTTGGAATAAATTTGCTCAAAATGAAAAATAATGAAAACAAACAAAATCGGACAAGGCTCGCCAACTTACGCCCCACGTGGTTGTTTCCTCGGCTATTTAGAGCTTTGTTTTTTATATTTTTTAAATTGTTGAAATTTCCACAAAAATAGAGGATTTTATTAAATTTTGTAAAAAAATTGTAGATTACTGAAGAACAGAAACAAATCCATGAACCTATTTTAAAACTATTTTTCAAAAAATTCTAAAAATATTATTAATTAATAGAAATTTTATAATTCATAAAAATTGATATTTAATTTTGTATAAAATTAATGATTTTTTATTTCATGAAGTTTTTCAAAATTTGATGAGTTTTAGAGTTGGATAACAATAAGTAGATTCATGTGCATTGTTTTTTTAATCACAAATTTAAAAAATGTGGCCCAAGTTGTTTGAACATATGATTTATTTAACAGCACGAAACAATTTTCTTAATAAATTTTCAATTTTACTTTTTGGAGAACCTTTCCTTTTGACCGTGCAAAAGTTTGCCATTGCCAAAACTTGATTGCATGGAAAGCAAACTTAATAGATAAGCAGGTTTTGTCAAAAAAATTACATGAAACTTCTGAAAAATCGTGCCATTTTGAACATTATCTGATTCAGTTTTCTGCTATGTATATAGTTTCCATAAATACTTTTTCCCTACTCAATATGATCATGCATTTATGTTATCCCTTGCTACCTCCGTTTGAGCTTATTAATCACCATTGTATTTGGGGTCAAAGTTTGATTATATATTTGACTAGCACAATGTTAATGCATGTCAACAAAAATTATATTGTTGAATTCGTATTTGAATGTACTTTTCTATTATTGTTGCTAGGTATAATTTAGTTATTAGTTAAAGTTGTGTTTAAAATAGGACCGAAAAGACGAGGGGGCTAATAAATCAAGGTAGTACTCACTACTTTCGTTATATGCCATCCAAAGCATAACATTAGATTCATATGCGGATGTAGTTTCTAAAAAAATAATTTGCCCCACATATTAGCTGGCTAAAGTGTCGACCTAAAACTATGAATACTCTATACACCTAGACCCGAAAAAGGTCGAACATAGGCTAATGGAGTACTAAACAAGAATTCAGTGTCATGCATGCACTATATGCTCACATTGTACAAGCATGTGATGACCCACAAGTATAGGACGCGTGTGATTTGTTCTACTACCAAGTCAATCTTGGTCCATGTTGTCGGAGCTTTCTTATTGAGTTTATTTTGTTGCTATTAGTATTTTTCATTTATCCATAGGCCGGGTGTAATGCTTTAAACATTTTTAAGTAATAAAGCCACCCTTCATAAAAAAAATAGTATTTTCATTTGAACTGGAAGTTTACGAAGAAGGGGCTTTGTTGAAATGCATGAGTTTGTTTTCCTATTTTCTTTGGAAGAATGAGATGACCAGGAACATGATCAAGTTTGTAGCTGCTCATCGCCTCATCCTTAAAAAAAGGGTTGTAGCTGCTCACGTAATATTCACACATGGTTGGTGGCATGGCAGTAGCCGGCGGAAGGAAGCTTCTGTTTGACATAGAAATCTCATTTTTCTAGATACTACAAGAAATCAGTGGAGCAATTGGTAGGATTATGGCGGATCTTGCACGTGTGTTACAGGTGTTTCTCTCTACTTTGTGCTCCTGATTTGTTTTCCTTACAATATGGCGGATTAATGTATATTCTTTTGAAGTGATAGTACATTCATGGTCTGTATATATGTTTGTATGCTGCAAACCTGAGTCCGCAGGCAGCAGCTGATTTCTTCATTTGCTATATTTATATTCTTTAAAGCAATTAAATTTCTTATCTTGCACCTGAGATGAACCTACAATCTAGAGCACAAGGAAACTATAGATCATTTTTTCTATTGCTTCTACGAACTTAAGTTATGGCTTTTAGAAGTATTTAAACATCATGTCTTTTATATGGTTGTCTACCTTTCCAAAAGAATTGAGGATCAATTGAGCTATCAAACATAATATAGGACACAAAAATAGAAGTGTATGCGCATGTAGTGTATAATTGGGGAGATTAGGGGAATGTATTGACAAGTGACAAGCATATTTCCTTGTGTCCTCGATGCTGCTTCCTTAGCTCACACAGTACTTTTCTTAATATGTATCATACACGATTCGATCGTGGCCATCATGGTGTTTTCGAGGGACAAGATCATTGCGCCGCCAAGCAAGTCTTCTCCATCCCTCCTTTCGGCGTGCACCGGGAGAAGGGACAACAGGCCTTCGGAACCCCGCCTCTCGTGATCCTGTACGGGAGAGGGGCGATCAGGTTTTGGGGAGCGCTTTTGCGACTGCTTGGCAGTGTGACTTCATGAGCAGCGATTTCTTCCCGACCTCGGCAACCTCATCCTCGACGACATGGGCGACAACGTCAACGCGCCGGCGGTGCTGCTCCCGCTGCACCGTATGTGATTCTATCCTTCCTGTTCGAGATCGTGGTAGAATTCATGTTTCTAGTATGTGCCCTAGATGTGATCTGTTCATCTGCTATGCTAGTTCGCATGATTAGTTTAATCTCTGCTATTGCTGTCATGATCTATTTCCTATTTATTCGGATTAAATCTCATAGTAATTTGCTCATATTTCCAGCAGGTCTCGTATGCTGACCTTGTTTTGATCCTTGTAACATTTGTTCAACTAGTGTTTTTTTTTTACGAAAGCAGCCAGTGCTGATTCCATTTAGTAAAGAGGATGTATATAAATGGATAAAAATGGATAAAAATGGATGTATCTACAACTAAAATACATCTAGATACATTCATTTCTTGGACGAGTAATTTCGAACGGAGGGAGTACAAGTGTGTAAGCAAAATAGAAAGAAAGAAAAGGTCTATGTAATGTAAGCTAGTATTTTCTAATCAGAAGGAGATGCTGCGCCGTGTGGTTCATTGGAGAATGGCGGCAATGGTGATCAGGCCATGGAAGGGCCCCCTGCCTAAGGTAAGTTTACCGAACATTACACTTTTCGATTTGATTCGACCGGAGTCGTGGATTACGGTCACGCGAAGGAAGAAATCTCGCCGGGCAGGGGCTAGATCGGAACAGGTGGTGACCGCAGCGGCGACGCCGGCGATCACGGCGATCCGGATCAAGGCGGCTCGCCACGAGCGTTTGAACTCGCTCCTGGGCCGAAGTGGGCTGCTTTCGGAGGTTGGGCCGCAGTATGTCATTGGGCCGGGGACTGTTGGGTATGTGGCCTAGACAAGTCCGGTCCCAATCGATATAGTGGGGGACGTCGCATGCACCGGTGTTCGATCAACGTCGCCTCCTTCCTCCTTGCACCCTAGTTTTTTCCATCGAAGGAGTACTCGGCTCCGATCTTCCGGAAGTGGTCGCGCTCAGCGTATCCCTCCGCTTGGGGCCATGACGGGCCGCGGGGCAGGCTTGCCACCGGGGAAGAAGCCCGCCGTGCCGGCCGGGGCTGGCCACGCCGAGAGCGCCGCCGCCGGGTGCTCGCCAGCGGCCGTGGCGCCGCGCCATTGTCGGCCCTGAGCTCCGGCCAGCGGAGGTGTGTTACCGCCGCCAAGCTAACTGTGGGGTGGGGTGCTTGCCTTTGGTCGGTCACGGTGGCCAATGTGCAGTCGCGGTGGTGGTTTGCTGCCGGAGCTTCGCCACGGCGGTGTTGCCTGCGGTCAGGCGAGGCAGGTCGGCACACGGTCCTCGCCCGTCGGCGCATGGCCTGGCTGGGGTTGCCGCTGCGGGCCGGGGTGGCGCGATTGCGCCCAGGCCGCCTACGCCGGGGAACCTGGGTGTGACGCCCGATCAGCAGCCTCGGGAGGCCCCACCGCCTCACTACGTCGCCAGGCCGATGCAGAATCGGGCTAGGCCGGTGCAGACGCAGGCACCGCCGCCTCAAAGCTCGGGTGTTGGAGGTGCTTCTGGAACGCCCCGGGGTCAATGGGGAGATGATGGTTACAATGCATATGGGGATGGCCAACACCATGGCTCCTCGTCGACGGGTGGTGGCCGTGGATATGCTTGGCAGAGCGATGGTTCAGCGGAGAGGCCTTTTCTCGGTCCTCCGGGTGGTTTTGTTGAGGGGGCGTCTGGCCCGGGTTATCGACAGCGCGGTGGTTTCCGTGGTCATCATGGTGGTCGAGGTGGCCGGTTCCGTCAACGACAGCCTCCCACGCTCAGTAGTTGTCGAAAGCGAGATGGCGCCGTTGGGGTTGCCGAGGCGCGGTGCTGTCGCCAGGCTATGGATGTGGTGACGACGCTCGCTAATGCTGAGTTACCCGGGAATGAGACCATGACGTCAGCGTCAGTGGAGGCGACTGACAGGGCTGACTCGGATAGGGCGTCCAAGTGGGGGCGCAAGAAGGAGAAAATGTTGTGCTATCGTTGTGGAGAGAAGGGTCATTTCATTCTTTGAGTGTGTGGCTGAACTATGTGATACTTGTGGCAAGACGGCACATGATACGGGGGATTGTCCGATTTTGCGTGATTAGGTACCGTCTCTTGTGATGTATGGAGTGTATTGTGCTGAGCTCACGTTCTTTGAGTCTCCTAGTGCGAGGGAAATTCCTGACAAGACCTAGAGTCTGACCACTGGGGTTGTCAAAGTTACCAGAGGAGAGGTCTCTGAGACCCAGATAGTGCAGAGGCTGAAGGAGTTAGCTCCAGGTGACTTCCAGTGGGATCTCGTTAGTCTCGAGGAAAAATGTTTAGGGTTGAGTTCCCTTCAGTTGAGGATTTGCGGAGACTTCTGAGTTTTGGGATGTGCAAAGTGCACGCATGATTCTATCCTCGAGTTCCATGAGTGGAAGAAGGTCGAACCTCAGGGTAAGCATCTTACTCAGGTTTGGCTGCGTTTTTCCGGGGCTCCATTGAAGCCGATGCAAGATGCTAGGGTCATGGCTAGCTTGGGCATTATGGTGGGGAAAACTGAGAGAGTGGATATGGCATTTACCAGAGCTCACGGGGTCGCCCGACTGCTGGTGAGTGTTTAGCATATTGAGTTCGTGCCTGATGTGGTCAAGTGGACATATCGAGGCTAGATTTATAACATCGTGATTGAGTTTGAGGATGAGGATATGTTCGCCGTGGCGGCTAACGGGACTGATGTTGACATGCACGAGGGAGATGACAGCTCGGGAGCTAAGGAGGCACCGGTCGACGATGTTGTCCAATGGACCGGGGCCCGTTTCTCAAACGCTCGGGGATGGGGCGGTACCACCCTCCTCGGTGCCTATGACTTCTTTGAGATTTGGGTCCTTCGAGCCCGCTTCTGCGCCTCTGAGACTTCGGAGTGATCGGATGGAGTCTGACGAGGTTTTTGAGCACATGTTACTTGCTTTGGATTTTGAGGATGCTGTGAGTCCCGTTATTGGGGCCTCACCGACCTTGGTCAGGGGAGAGGAGGAGGAGTCTAGGCAGGTGGCCACTCCCTCTCATGCACAGCACGTTGACTTTCCTCAGGACGTGGTTCCGGTGGTGGAGGTCTTACCTTCGGGAGGGGGTCTGGGGCAAGTGGCCTCGGTTCCCTCTTCTCCTCTCGGGGTGCCGGAGCTGCAGGTGGCGGTTCCGCCATCTGAAGGGGGTTCGGGGCAGGTGGCCTCGGCGCCCTCTTCTCCTCTCGTGGTGGACGAGGTTTCGGTGCTGGAGGTCTTCCCTTCGGGAGGGGGTCCGGGGCAGGTGGCCTCGGCACCCTCTTCTCCTCTTGCGATGCCGGAGCTGCAGGTGGCGGTTCCGTCTTCTGGAGGGGGCTCGGGGCAGGTGGCCTCCGCGCCCTCTTCCCCTGGGGCGCCTAGGGTGGCTGCCCCTCCCGTGGCGCCGGTGAGCCCTTCTTTCCAGAGGGCCGGGGTGGGTGGGGAATACGGGCAGGTGGCCCATGCACTCCCCTCCCCCGGTTCGTCTCCAACTCTTTGCTGCAGGGCGCGACCGACGTCGGCGGCGCCACCGAGCGCCCCACCGCTTTCAGGCGCTCCCGCTAGCAGGGTCACTCGGGAGGAGGTTATTGTGGTTGGAGGGATTCCGGATCCAGTCTCTGAGGGGCGACGGTTGAGCTGCCGTCTCCAGGATCATCCGGAGGTTGACTACATACAGCGGTGCGCCATGAGGGCGGCCAAGCTTCGTGAAGTTGAGGTCAATACTGGTATGTCGGTTAATACCTCTAATTCCATTTTGCATTTTTTCTAATGATGAGATTATTAATAATGCAAACCAATTAGGAGTTTCACTAGGTAGTAATGATAGTGAAATTTCAAATTCCGTTAATGATATCCCGGATTTAGAGGCAGAGCGGGCTTTAGAGATGATTCGTAACTTAGCAGCGGTTAAACCCATGAAATGATTCCGATTTTGATGCTTTGGGGGTCAGGGTGCTCGATAATTTTTGTGCGGATCTTATACCACCCCTACCTGAGTCTGAGGAGGAGGATGATACATCTGAGAATGTCGTGGTTAGATCCTCACGAGCCTGGTTGTGAGGACCGCTTGGAGTGTTAGGACAAAACTAAACGCAAGTGGAAGCGGAAGATCTACCCGACTTCCGCAGTGCGTAGGAGTGCTAGGATCCGTTCGGCTAAAAAAATTCATGACGAAATATGAAAGGAATCTTTTGGAATAGCAGAGGTCTGAAAGACTTGGCTAAAAGAAGGTTTCTTGCAAAGGCGTCTATCGAGCATAGGCTGGATTTTATTGCATTGTCGGAAACTGGATAATTTTTCGCCACAATTTCTCAATACTTTATCGGGAGGTATTGATTTTGACTGGCATTGTCTGGCGCCGAGAGGAAGATCGGGTGGGATCTTACTCGGAGTTAGATGCGATTCACTCGAAGTCCGAAGTGTGGTGATGGGAGACTTTGCAGTTAAGTTTCGGGTGCGGTCGAAGGCGATGGGTTTAATTGGGCTCTGGTGGCGGTAAATGGTGCCGCATAGCCCGAATTAAAACCTGAGTTCTTGGCTGAGCTGGTTAGGATTTGGCCCTGATCAGCTTCCTATCACAGTGGGGGTGATTTCAACATTATTAGAAGGCGTGAGGAGAAGAACAATGATAACTTTGACGGGAGATGGTCGTTCATGTTTAATACTATCATTGAAAGCTTGGATCTGAGAGAGGTAGAGCTTTTAGGAAGAAAGTTTACCTGGGCTAACACGTTGCCAAATCCGACGTTTGAAAAGTTGGATCGAGTACTGGCTAGGGTCGAATGGGAACAGAAGTTTCCCTTCGTAACAGTTCAGGCACTTTCCCGTGGTATTTCTGACCACACTGTAACGCCCCGGATTCGATGCGCCAGGTGTCCGTCAGTTATTTGCCGTCCTTGCCATGTCATGTGCTTGCGTGTTGCATTTTGTCATGTCATCATGTGCAGTTCATTTTGCATACGTGTTCGTCTCATGCATCCGAGCATTTTCCCCGTTGTCCGTTTTGCAATCCGGCACTCCTATGTCCCCGGCGCCTTTTTGCCTCTTTTAGGTATGCGGGTGTTTAACGGTCTCAGAATGGACTGAGGTTTGCCAAGCGGCCTTGGTATACCACCGGTAGACCGCCTGTCAAGTTTCGTGCCATTTGGAGGTCGTTTGATACTCCAACGGTTAACCGGGTAACCGTGAAGCCCTCTTTGAGTTGCAGCCCAACACCCATCCAAAGTGGCCCAAAACCCACCTAACTCCCCTCCATGCTCTCGGTCGTTCGATCACGATCGTGTGGGCGAAAACCGCACCTCATTTGGACTCTCCTAGCTCCCTCTACCTATATATATGTGATCCTCCCCGAAATTTCGCAGTCCAACACCCCAAACCCTAGATTTTCCCCTCCGCGCCGCGCCGGACATGTCCGCCCGCGCCGGACGCGTCCGCCGCCGCCTCCCTCAGCCTCTCCCCTCGCGACACGTCACCGCGCCGCCGACCAGCGCGCCGAGGCCCACTGGCTCAGATCCGGCCCATGGTATCCATTCGCCGCCCGCGGCCTTGCATGCCGCTTCATTACCGCCCAGCCCAGCGGCGCCCGCCCGCGTCGCCGCCCGTCTTCGCTGGTCGCCGCCGCCCGTCCGCGCTTCCCTTGCGTCGTCCCCACATGCCGGCCGCCGCCGCTTTCGCAGCGCCTCCTGCACATTGCCGCTCCCGTCGCCGCGCCGCCACAGCCCTCTCCGGCCTCCTCCCTCGTCGCCGGCGCCGTCCATCTCCGGCGAGCCCCGGCCATCATTGATCCGCGCGCGCCAGATCTGGATCCGGTCAAACGAAGGTTGACCCGTTTCCCACCAAGTCCCAGATTTAGCATATTATATGCTCATGTTCATCATGCCATAACTCTCTGCATATTGCTCCGTTTCGTGCGTGTAATATGTCAAATTGTTCGCCTCGGCGAGTACATCATTTCCTTCCAGTACATCATGTTCGTTTGAGCACATCTTGATGCCTGAATCATCGTTGCAAGAGTGCTATATGATGTTAATCTGCTGAAACTGTGATAACTTGGTGATTTGTCATTTTTGTTGCATTTGATGTGTGCATCCTATGAGGTTGATGCCTACATGTGTTTTGATCTATGCCATGCCATAGTTACAGGGGTATATGCCATGTATTTTTGTGATCTCTGTGGTGACTAGCACAAGCATGCAAATTAGGCTTCATGATGTTGCTGATTTCAGCCCCTGTTCTGCTGATATTTTTATGCCATGTAAGCTTGATGCTACCGAGAGATCCATGCTTATTTTGAGATACTTCAGTAAGGATGCTTTGAACATATGGTTATTCTCTATCCATCCATGGACTTGTTTGCAATTATGGAGGGCCATAGCTTGAGTCAATCGAGCTCTACTTTTGCTATAAAATGTTTTCCTGGCAGGTTGTTTACATGTTATTCAATTTTGCCATGGTTGTTGTAGCTGATCCGTGTATGATATGATGCTGTTCTTGCCATGTATAGCCTCTATGCCATGTCTTCTTACTGTGACTTGCCTTGGCATGCCATGTATTGCTCTGTGGTGAGTGGTTCTAGCTCACCAACATGACTACTTATTGTTGTTCCTGCCTTGTATGAATCTGTCATATAACTTGCCTTGTTTACATGGGTGCCATCATATTTTCTGTGCCCTTTTGGCTCATGGCCATTAAGGGACTTTTGTTCTATGCAATTAGTAGATTCATTCCATGCCTTTGTTTGCCATGATAAGTTCCTGTACCATGTTGTTTAATAGCTCTAAACATTGCGACCTGATGTTATTTCCTGATAAGTCTGAAACTGTTATTATTTGCAATCTTGCCATGTCATTTTGAGCATGTTCTAGTGATTTCTGGAGATAGCTCAGTGTTCATGTTTTGTCATGCTTTACCTGTACATCATGCCCATGCCTTTTGTTTTTACGTTGAGATGTTGTAGCTTGTTGTTTTGGTGCTAGCAATATGCCTAGTTGCTGTTTTGGACAGTTTGTCCTTTAAACTTGTTCATGTGTATGTGTTGAACCGTTGCTCCGTTTTGAGTGTGCTCTCTATGAAACTTGCTTGATTTTGCATGTAGTTTCATATTATCATGTTACATCCATGTTTTGAGGTGTTTGTGTGATGTTTGTATGCATTTTGCATCAATGCCATGTTTAACTTGTTTTGCTCATATCTTCTAGGCCGTAGTCTCGAATCTAATGAACTTTATATGTAACTTGACTAGAATTTCGTGTAGATCATCGTGGTGCATCTTAACTTGCTGTTTAACAACTTGAACATAAGGTTTATTCAGATCTGGACCAATTTTGAAATATGCATATGAGGACTTACCGGAATTGTTATATATTGTTTCCGGCCTCATTTAAACTTGCTTTGATGTGCTGCTCTTGTTTGCATCATCTCTTGCCATGCGTAGCTTCATGTAGTCTTGTCATGCATCATGCTTGTTTGTGCATCATGCCTTGTTCATGTGTGGTGTGTTTACTATGTTGTGTGCTTCTTCTTGTTAGTTCCTGTTTCGTTGCGATCGTGAGGATTCGTTCGTCTACGCTTGGTTCGTCTTCGTGGCTTCATCTTCTTCATGGACTCTCTCTTCTTCCTTGCGGGATTTCAGGCAAGATGACCGTCACCTTGGATCTCATTACTATCATTGCTATGCTAGTTGCTTCGTTCTATCGCTATGCTGCTTTACCTACCACTTGCTGCTCAAGCCTCCCAAATTGCCATGAACCTCTAACTCGTTGTCACCTTCCCAAAGAAACCGTTGTTTGGCTATGTTACCGCTTTGCTCAGCCCCTCTTATAGCGTTGTTAGTTGCAGGTGAAGACGAAGTTTGTTCCTTGTTGGAACATGGAGATGCTGTTCCTTGTTGGAACATGGAGATGCTGTTCCTTGTTGGAACATGTTTACTTGTTGGGATATCACAATATATCTTATTTAATTAATGCATCTATATACTTGGTAAAGGGTGGAAGGCTCGGCCTTATGCAGTGTTTTGTTCCACTCTTGCCGCCTAGTTTCCGTCATATCGGTATTATGTTCCCGGATTTTGCGTCCCTAACGCGGTCGGGTGATTTATGGGACCCCTTGACAGTTCGCTTTGAATAAGACTCCTCCAAAGAAGGCCCAACCTTGGTTTTACATTTGCCTCACATATCCTTTTCCCTTGGGAGTCGCGCTCCTGAGGGTCATCTTTATTTTACCCCCCCCCCGGCCAGTGCTTCTCCAAGTGCTGGCCCAAACCGAGCGATGTCCGGCGCCCCCTGGGCAATCAGGGTCTATGCCAACCCGACGTCTTGCTCATCCGGTGTGCCCTGAGACCGAGATATGTGCAGCTCCTATCAGGATTTGTCGGCACATCCGGGCGGCTTTGCTGGTCTTGTTTTATTGTTGTCGAAATGTCTTGTAGCCGGGATTCCGAGACTGATCGGGTCTTCCCGGGAGAAGGAATATCCTTCGTTGATCGCGAGAGCTTATCATGGGCTAAGTTGGGACACCCCTGCAGGGTATAAACTTTCGAGAGCCGTGCCCGCGGTTATGTGGCAGATGAGAATTTGTTAATATCCGGTTGTAGTAAACTTGAAGCAAACTCTTCTAAAATACACCAACCGTGTGCGTAACCGTGAGTGTCTCTTTTCGGGGTTGATCGAGAGGAGAACACGGTTCTTGGGTTACGCCCGACGTAAGTAGGAGTTCGTGATCACTTCTTGATCATTACTAGTTGACCGTTCCTTTGTTTCTCTTCTCGCTCTCATTTGCGTTGGTTAGCCACCATATATGCTTAGTCGCTGCTGCAACCTCACCACTTTATCCCTTCCTTTCCCTTTAAGCTTTGCTAGTCTCGATACCCATGGTAATGGGGTTGCTGAGTCCTCGTGGCTCACAGATTACTGCACAACAGTTGCAGGTACAGGTTGTGCGATGATCTTGACGCGAGAGCGATGTTTGCTTGTATTGGAGTTCTTCTTCTGCTTCTTCTTCGATCGGGGATAGGTTCTGTGTCAGCAGCCTGGGCTAGCAGGGTGGATGTCGTTTGAGCTTCTGTTTATGTTTCATCCGTAGTCGGATGTTGATCTTTTATATGATGTTGATGTGTTCTTGTGGCATTTGTGCCTTATGTATGTATCCCCATCTATTATGTAATGTTGATGTAATGATATCCACCTTGCAAAAGCGTTTCAATATGCGGGTCTATCCTTGGTGGGACCTTTGAGTTCCTTTTGGATAGGGTCGCATATTGGGCATGACAAGTTGGTATCAGAGCCTCGACCGACCCTAGGAGCCCCCCTTGATTGATCGTGTAGTTTGGCTGATGTCGAGTCTAGAAAAACTTTTCGGAGTCTAGTTATATCGGAGAGTAGGAATTCTTTTTACTCCTCAGCCCCTTCGTCGCTCTGGTAAGGAATCTTGACGTAGGTGTTTTGAATTACTCCTCTTCCCCTTCAATTTTTTTTTCTTTAGGATCACGCAGTTGGTTTTCCGATAGTTGTTCCTCAGCTCTTTTTATCCGGTGCGTTTCTCGTCAAGTTGACTCGAGCCTCTTCTTCTTCGAGTTCAATCCTCAGTTGTCGTATTTTCCCACCCGCCCTCCCTTCTTCCTCTCGGAACCGGAGTCCGTAATCGAGTATCCATTCTACTCGTGTGAAGTCTTTGCTTTCTTTCCTCAATGATTTCAACCGGTGTTTTCTCTTCAAGATATTCGTCGGTTCCCCCTTCCAAGTTGCCTTTGTTTTTCCCGCCCTCCCACCCTCTTATTCCCGGAGCCTGAGTCTGTTTCAACCATCAATTTCATTCGTGCGGAGCCTCTTCAGTCTTCCCTCAATTGTTTCAACCGGTGAATTCTCGTCTCGTTCGTCATTCATCATCTCTTTTTCTTCCCCGATGGATTCAATTCAAGTTTTTCGTTGTCGATCGTATTCTTTCCCTCAGCTCAAATATCTCCCTTTGCTCGTTCGCCTCTCGCCTTGATTTATCCCTCCGAGTCTTTGAAGACATATCAGGATATTCGTCTGTGTTCTAATCAATTCGAGGTTGTCACCTCATTCAAATATTCCAATTGTTCCGGTGCATCATCTATCTGTTTAAACATCCCTTTCCAACGGTGTTATCTCTTCAGTGGGCCCTAACCCACAGGTCTTTCCCAGGATCTTACCTGACTCTTTTAATTTCCCCGGAGCTATTCCCAATTCTTTTCAAGTGTGACGTAAGAATGAATTTCATCAGTCACATGCCTTTCCCAAGATCTCTTTCAAATTCTTTTCATTATTGGCTCAACCTCTTCGCTTTTCATTCTACCGGAGTATCTCAACAATTTTGGTGGTGTTTATCGTCGTCCTTTGAAGACCGAAGTAGAGTTTCTCTTAAATCTTGTCCGTTCTCCCGGAGATTCATGGTGCTAGCTCGATGTTATCCTATCAAATTGTTTCCAGTTGCGCAATTATTTTAGATCATCCGGAGTATTTCAGGGGTTGCTTTCCATCTCGATCATCCGGAGGCCATCTTTTCGGAAGATTTCTTCGTTCCAAGTTTTCAAAGTCGCTCTCCAATTATTCTATATCCGTGCCCTTTCGTTCGCCTCAATATTGTCCCGGTGCTTCGTTCAAGTATTCTTTAATCAGCTCACGATCTCTTTGTTCTTTTGCATCTAAATTCCCTCAAGCATATTTGTTCTTCTAATTCTGTCCGGTGATTCATTCCCTTTCATCAGTAATTTTTGAATTCTTACGGTGGTTCGTTCAAGATTCTTTTTCCTTGATTATCACTTTAATTCATTCGTTCTTTCGAATCCTACCGGTGGTTCATGAAGATTTTCTCAAGTTTTGTGCTATATTTTTTCCCTTAATCATTTTCAAGAAGAATAAGTAGTATGCAAAATCCATTGCTTGGCATCAATTTAATTTGATGAAGGATAAGCATAAAATAAATCTTATTCTTATTTCATCCAAGTGATTAATCCCTTCCTTTGGAGTTTGTTCTTAATGAATAAATTCTACTTCCAAGTGTTTTCATCTTTTCTTTTCCGGAGTTCAATTTCCTCAGCCATTTCATCGGAACCTCCATCTAAATCATCGCAAGGCTCGTCTTATTCTTTCATCCTTCATTCTATCTTATCATCCTTTTGTTACCGGAGTTCTTCACGGTGGTTCTTCATGATTTAATTCATTCTTCAAGAGTTCATCAAGTTTCATTCCATCTTCTTAAGCTCGTGTTCTATTCCTCCATGTTTCAGCAGGAGTGCTGCCTAAATCCTTCCAGTCTTATTCGTTTTCTTATCTCGTTCTAACAGGAGTGGTTTCATAGTCTATCTGATTCCGTGAGCTTTTTGATTCTCGTCATTCTCGTCGTTCCTCTCTTCTTCTCGAGTGCTCTCGATTCTTTGCTTCTTCTCTTGAGTTTTTGTTTCACCTCATCTCTTTTTCCCTTCCGTCTCGGTCCTAAGATCTCGGGACGAGATCTCTTGTTAGTGGAGGAGTGTTGTAACGCCCCGGATTCGATGCGACAGGTGTCCGTCAGTTATTTGCCGTCCTTGCCATGTCATGTGCTTGCGTGTTGCATTTTGTCATGTCATCATGTGCATTTCATTTTGCATACGTGTTCGTCTCATGCATCCGAGCATTTTCCCCGTTGTCCGTTTTGCAATCCGGCACTCCTATGTCCCCCGGCGCCCCCTTTTTGCCTCTTTTCGTGTGCGGGTGTTTAACGGTCTCGGAATGGACCGAGGTTTGTCAAGCGGCCTAGGTATACCACCGGTAGACCGCCTGTCAAGTTTCGTGCCATTTGGAGGTCGTTTGATACTCCAACGGTTAACCGGGTAACCGTGAAGCCCTCTTTGAGTTGCAGCCCAACACCCCTCCAAAGTGGCCCAAAACCCACCTAACTCCCCTCCATGCTCTCGGTCGTTCGATCACGATCGTGTGGGCGAAAACCGTACCTCATTTGGACTCTCCTAGCTCCCTCTACCTATATATATGTGATCCTCCCCGAAATTTCGTCCAACACCCCAAACCCTAGATTTTCCCCTCGCGCGCGCGGACATATCCGCCCGCGCGGGACGCGTCGCCGCCGCCTCCCTCAGCCTCTCCCCTCGCGACCACGTCACGCCGCCGACCAGCGCGCCGCCCGAGGCCAGATCAAACCACCGGGCCCATCTTCGCCGCCGCCCGGCTTGCGGCCGCTTCATTACCGCCCAGCGCCAGCGCCGCGTCTTGCCGCGTCTTCGCCGCCGCCCCGCGTCCGCGCTCCCGCCGCCCGGGCAGTCGCCGCCGCCGTCGTCCCGCCGGCGCCTCCTCGTCGCCATTGCGGCTTCCAGCCGAGCCGTGCCCGGCCCTCTCCGGCCTCCTCCCTCGTCGTCGGCGCCGTCCATCTCCGGCGAGCCCCGGCCATCATCGACCCGCGCGCGCCAGATCTGGATCCGGTCAAACGAAGGTTGACCCGTTTCCCACTAAGTCCCAGATTTTGCATATTATATGCTCATGTTCATCATGCCATAACTCCCTGCATATTGCTCCGTTTCTTGCGTGTAATATGTCAAATTGTTCGCCTCGACGAGTAACTCATTTCATTTCATTGCGTCATGTTCATCTGAGCTCATCTTGATGCCTGAATCATCGTTGCAAGAGTGCTATATGATGTTAATCTGCTGAAACTGTGATAACTTGGTGATTTGTCATTTTTGTTACATTTGATGCGTGCATCCTATGAGGTTGATGCCTACATGTGTTTTGATCTATGCCATGCCATATTTACAGGGGTATAAGCCATGTATTTTTGTGATCTCTGTAGTGACTAGCACAAGCATGCAAACTAGGCTTCATGATGTTGCTGATTTCAGCCCCTGTTCTGCTGATATTTTTATGCCATGTAAGCTTGATGCTACCGAGAGATCCATGCTTATTTTGAGATACTTCAGTAAGGATGCTTTGAACATATGGTTATTCTCTATCCATAAATGGACTTGTTTACAATTATGGAGGGCCATAGCTTGAGTCAATCGAGCTCTACTTTTGCTATAAAATGTTTTCCTGGCAGGTTGTTTACATGTTATTCAATTTTGCCAAGGTTGTTGTAGCTGATCCGTGTATGATATGATGTTGTTCTTGCCATGTATAGCCTCTATGCCATGTCTTCTTACTTGTACTTGCCTTGGCATGCCATGTATTGCTCTGTGATGAGTGGTTCTAGCTCACCAACATGACTACTTATTGTTGTTCCTGCCTTGTATGAATCTGTCATATAACTTGCCTTGTTTACATGGGTGCCATCATATTTTCTGTGCCCTTTTGGCTCATGGCCATTAAGGGACTTTTGTTCTATGCAATTAGTAGATTCATTCCATGCCTTTGTTTGCCATGATAAGTTCCTGTACCATGTTGTTTGATAGCTCTAAACATTGCGACCTGATGTTATTTCCTGATAAGTCTGAAACTGTTATTATTTGCAATCTTGCCATGTCATTTTGAGCATGTTCTAGTGATTTCTGGAGATAGCTCAGTGTTCATGTTTTGTCATGCTTTACCTGTACATCATGCCCATGCCTTTTGTTTTTACGTTGAGATGTTGTAGCTTGTTGTTTCGGTGCTAGCAATATGCCTAGTTGCTGTTTTGGACAGTTTGTCCTTTAAACTTGTTCATGTGTATGTGTTGAACCGTTGCTCCGTTTTGAGTGTGCTCTCTATGAAACTTGCTTGATTTTGCATGTAGTTTCATATTATCATGTTGCATCCATGTTTTGAGGTGTTTGTGTGATGTTTGTATGCATTTTGCATCAATGCCATGTTTAACTTGTTTTGCTCATATCTTCTAGGCCGTAGCTCCGAATCTAATGAACTTTATATGTAACTTGACTAGAATTTCGTGTAGATCATCGTGGTGCATCTTAACTTGCTGTTTAACAACTTGAACATAAGGTTTATTCAGATCTGGACCAATTTCGAAATATGCATATGAGGACTTACCGGAATTGTTATATGTTGTTTCCGGCCTCATTTAAACTTGCTTTGATGTGCTGTTCTTGTTTGCATCATCTCTTGCCATGCGTAGCTTCATGTAGTCTTGTCATGCATCATGCTTGTTTGTGCATCATGCCTTGTTCATGTGTGGTGTGTTTACTATGTTGTGTGCTTCTTCTTGTTAGTTCCTGTTTCGTTGCGATCGTGAGGATTCGTTCGTCTCACGCTTGGTTAAATCTTCGTGGCTTCATCTTCTTCATGGACTCGCTCTTCTTCCTTGCGGGATTTCAGGCAAGATGACCGTCACCTTGGATCTCATTACTATCATTGCTATGCTAGTTGCTTCGTTCTATCGCTATGCTGCTTTACCTACCACTTGCTGCTCAAGCCTCCCAAATTGCCATGAACCTCTAACTCGTTGTCACCTTCCCAGCAAACCGTTGTTTGGCTATGTTACCGCTTTGCTCAGCCCCTCTTATAGCGTTGTTAGTTGCAGGTGAAGACGAAGTTTGTTCCTTGTTGGAACATGGAGATGCTGTTCCTTGTTGGAACATGTTTACTTGTTGGGATATCACAATATATCTTATTTAATTAATGCATCTATATACTTGGTAAAGGGTGGAAGGCTCGGCCTTATGCCTGGTGTTTTGTTCCACTCTTGCCGCCCTAGTTTCCGTCATATCGGTATTATGTTCCCGGATTTTGCGTCCCTAACGCGGTCGGGTGATTTATGGGACCCCCTTGACAGTTCGCTTTGAATAAGACTCCTCCAGCAAGGCCCAACCTTGGTTTTACATTTGCCTCACCTAGCCCTTTTTCCCTTGGGAGTCGCGCTCTCAAGGGTCATCTTTATTTTACCCCCCTCCCCGGGCCAGTGCTTCTCCAAGTGCTGGCCCAAACCGAGCGATGTCCGGCGCCCCCTGGGCAATCAGGGTCTATGCCAACCCGACGTCTTGCTCATCCGGTGTGCCCTGAGACCAAGATATGTGCAGCTCCTATCAGGATTTGTCGGCACATCTGGGCGGCTTTGCTGGTCTTGTTTTATTGCTGTCGATATGTCTTGTAGCCGGGATTCCGAGACTGATCGGGTCTTCCCGGGGAGAAGGAATATCCTTCGTTGATCGCGAGAGCTTATCATGGGCTAAGTTGGGACACCCCTGCAGGTATAAACTTTCGAGAGCCGTGCCCGCGGTTATGTGGCAGATGGGAATTTGTTAATATCCGGTTGTAGTAAACTTGAAGCAAACTCTTCTAAAATACACCAACCGTGTGCGTAACCGTGAGTGTCTCTTTTCGGGGTTGATCGAGAGGAGAACACGGTTCTTGGGTTACGTCTGACGTAAGTAGGAGTTCAGGATCACTTCTTGATCATTACTAGTTGACGACCGTTCCTTTGTTTCTCTTCTCGCTCTCATTTGCGTTGGTTAGCCACCATATATGCTTAGTCGCTGCTGCAACCTCACCACTTTATCCCTTCCTTTCCCTTTAAGCTTTGCTAGTCTTGATACCCATGGTAATGGGGTTCTTTGAGTCCTCGTGGCTCACAGATTACTACACAACAGTTGCGGTACAGGTTGTGCGATGATCTTGACGCGAGAGCGATGTTTGCTTGTATTGGAGTTCTTCTTACGCTTCTTCTTCGATCGGGGATAGGTTCGGTCGGCAGCACAGGCTAGCGAGGTGGATGTCGTTTGAGCTTACATTTATGTTTCATCCGTAGTCGGATGTTGATCTTTTATATGATGTTGATGTGTTCTTGTGGCATTTGTGCCTTATGTATGTATCCCCATCTATTATGTAATGTTGATGTAATGATATCCACCTTGCAAAAGCGTTTCAATATGCGGGTCTATCCTTGGTGGGACCTTCGAGTTCCTTTTGGATAGGGTCGCATATTGGGCGTGACACACACGCCTTTATTTCTAGACTCTGGTGAGGCTACCCACTTGGGAAACAAAAACTCGTTTTCGTTTGAGCTTTCTTGGTTTGAACGAGACGGCTTCTTTGATCTCGTATCCAGGGAATGGGCTAAGGATGCAGGAGGTAGGAATGCGCTTTGAGCGTTGGCAGAATAAGATCAGGCACTTGAGAAGTTTAAATGCGTGGGTGGGCTAAGCATCTAGTGGGATATATAAGGTCGAAAAGGAAAGGCTCCTTACCCTTATCAGTCCCTAGATGTAAAAGCAGAAACCACGGTTCTGCCGGCCTTGGAGCTTCATGCCAAGCTTGACACAGAGATGAGATTGAAAGAGCTTCTTCATCAAGAGGAATTAAAGTGGGCGCTGCGGGCCAAGGTCCGACGAGTTGTCTAGGGGGACGCGGACACTCAATTCTTTCACATGATCGCCAATGGCAAACACAGAAAGAAGAGGATTTTTCAGCTTGAACAAGATGAAGGAACGATTTTAGGACAAGAGAACCTAAAATTATACATTACAGAGTATTACAAGCAGTTGTTTGGGCCTCCAGAGGATAACTGTGTTTCTCTAGATGAGTCCAGGATTGAGGATGTTCCTCAACTTAATACTGTTGAGAATGATATTTTGGCTGCTCCTTTCTCTGAGAAAGAGGTGTTTGAGGCCATCTCGCAGATGTAATATAATAAGGCTCCGGCCGGATGGTTTTCGGCAGAGTTCTATAGAAGTCTTGGCATATTATTAAGGGGATTTGTTCTTTGTTGTTCCATGATTTTTCTTTGGACAGCTTCAGCTTTTTCAACTGAATTTTGGAGCGATAACCCTGCTTCCTAAGAAAAGCAGGCTGTGAGAATTGAGCAATTCAGGCCCATCTGTCTTCTTAATGTCATTTTCAAAAATTTACCAAGGTCGGGACTAATACGCTCGCATGATTGCAGATTCTGTGGTGCAGCATTCTAAACTGCTTCCATGCCGGACGGGAACATCCTAGAAGGGGTTGTGGTCCTTCATGAAACGCTCCATGAGATTCACGAAAAAACTAGATGGAGTTGTTTTTAATGTGGATTTCAGAAAGCGTATGATAAAGTCAAATGGCCTTTCCTTCAACAGGCCTTACGCATGAAGGGTTTTGATGAAGCCTGGCGACGCCAGATAGAATCTTTCACGCAAAAAGGGAGTGTTGGAATTAAAGTCAATGATGACATAGGTCATTATTTCCAGACGCACAAGGGCCTGAGACAAGGTGATCCAATGTGTCCTATCCTGTTCAACATTGTGGTTGATATGTTGGCAATTTTGATAGGTAGGGCAAAGGAGGCCGGTCAGGTGGGTGGCTTGGTGCCTCATCTAGTTGATGGAGGTGTGTCCATCCTGCAGTACGCTGATGATACGATCATCTTTATGGAGCCGCGACTTGGCAAAAGCGAAAAATATGAAGCTGGTGTTATGCTTATTTGAACAATTGACCGGATTGAAGATTAACTTTCATAAAAGCGAGTTGTTACTGTTTGGTAGAGCCAATGAGGAACAAGAGGCTTATAGGCAATTGTTTGGATGCGAATTGGGGACATTACCTTTCACGTGCTTAGGTATACCCATTCACCATCGTGGTCGACAAGCGAGAGAATGGAAGTGTATCGAGGATCGGTTTGAGAAGAAACTGAGTTGCTGGAAGGGCAAACTCATGTCATACGGAGGCCGATTGATTCTTATTAGTTCGATGCTCACGAGCATGCCTATGTTTCTCTTGTCGTTCTTCGAAGTCCCAGTTGGTGTTAGGAAAAGGCTGGACTTCTATCGATCCCGATTCTTCTGGCAGAGTGATGAACTAAAGAGAAAATACAGACTGGCTAAATGGGATATCATCATCGACCAAAAGGACCAGGGGGCCTTGGCATTGAGAATCTTGAAGTCAAGAACATATGTCTTCTCGGTAAGTGGTTGTATAAGTTATCGATTTGAGGCCGAGGCCACGTGGGCGCAGATTCTCCGTAGTAAGTATCTGCAGTCCAAAACTTTGTCCCAGGTGACAGTGAGACCGACTGGCTCGCCTTTTTGGAAGGGACTTATGAGAGTCAAATCAGTCTTCTTTAATAGGACAAAGTTTATAGTCGGTAATGGCACTACCACGCGCTTCTGGGAGGATACTTGGCTTGGAGAAACGCCGCTGGCGCTGCAGTATCCGTCCTTGTATAGTATTGTTCAACGACGTGAGGCTTTTGCTGCAATGATTATGTAGTCCATCCCCCTTAATATTCAGTTTAGGAGGACGCTTGTTGGCAACAGGTGGGAAGCATGGCTTCATTTGGTGAGTAGGTGATGGAGGTTCAGTTATCTCATCGGTCCGATCGGTTGTGTTGGAAGCTTACTAGGTGCGGAGAGTTCACAGTTAAATCGATGTATGTCGATGTCATCAACTCTAGCGCCATTCCTAGTTCCAAATATGTTTGGAAAGTCAAAGTTCCTTTGAAAATTAAGGTGTTTATGTGGTTTGTACATAAACAAGTCATATTAACAAAGGATAAATTGGTAAAGCGCAATTGGACAGGATCTACTAGGTGTAGTTTTTGTGATCGGGCTGAAACCATCAAACACCTTTACTTTGATTGCCCGTTGGCCAAAGTTTTGTGGCAGATGGTGCACATTTCCTTTAACATTACTCCTCCGAATTCTGTCAGTACGTTATTTGGAACGTGGCTTGTTGGGATAGAGTCCGAAACAGCTAGACACATTCGCGTAGGAGTATGTGCTTTGTTGTGGGCAATTTGGAACTGCAGAAATTATTTGGCTTTTAACAGAACAACAAATATTCATTTTTTTGCAGGTTATATTCCGAGCCACTGCGCTGATCCGTATGTGGTCGTTACTCACTCTGACGGAGGCCAGGGAGCGTTTGGTTACTGGATCTATCTGGTGGGAGATGGTAGCACGGGATATCTTCAACCGGCTTGGATGGCAGTCATGTAATAGGATAGGCGATTAGTTTTACTATCTTTGTTATGCTAGCTAGTTGTGGCCTCTTGGCTTTTTGTTTTTGGCGTTGTGGCTCTTTGTGAGCTTGCCGTTACTTTGCTTTCAGACTGTAAGACCTTGTTGAACCTTTTGCTTATCTATAAAGGTGGCCGTATGCATCGTTCGATCACGAGAGGCGAGGAATCCCCGAAAAAAGAAAAAAAAACATTGCCCAGCTAGGCCGGTAGTTCTCCAAGAGTTGAGCTCGTTACAAATTTTAAATAAGTAGCACCCAAGTGTTGCAAGCCTTGTTTTTGAAAATGCGATTGTTCCGTTCCTTCCATATCTTCCACCAGGCACAAATGAATAAGGTGCAGATCTTTGTGGTTGTGGCCGGTGCCCTATTCTGGATTGATCTGAACCACCAGTCTTCGAGGTTTGGTTCGGTCTTGATCGGCGCGTCCATGGGTACACTGAAACGCTAAATTATGTCCTCCCAGATCATTCGAGTGTAACTGCATTGGGCAAACAAGCGCATGGCTGTTTCTTGCTCGGGTGTTGCACAACTTGCATATGGGTGTGTGAGGGAACCCTCGCTGAAGGATGGCACCCCCTATCTCTCGCTTCACGCGACACAGAGAGAACCCTCGCTGAAGGATGGCGTGAGTTGGGCCAGCCGAGGCCCGTGGAACAACAACCTCGTCTTTTTTCTTCATATTTTTTGGTTTTTTGGTTTCTTTTTTACTTTTCTTTAAACTTCCAAATATTCTAACTAAATATATTACAAAAATTCCTCTACATAAAACATTTTAAAAATGTTAAATGTGTATAGAGAAAATATTTATCATGTATACGAAAAATATATACAAAAAAATAAAATGTGTATGAAACAATTTGATTATGTATTTACAAAAACATTTATCAAGCATTTTAAAAAAATCTTGAACAATTGTTTGAAAAATGTTAATCAAGCATTTGGAAAATGTTAAATATGTATAGAAAAAATGTTGACCATGTGTTAAAAAATGATGAATTTTATTGGTCATGTGTATATATTTTTTAATTAAGCCATTGAAAAATAATGATGAACAAGTATTTGAAACTTTTTAAATGTGTGTAGAAAAATGTACATCATGCATGAAAAAATGAAGTATTTGAAAACTATTATATGTGCTTAAGAAAGAATGTTGACCATGTGTTAAAACATGTTAATGTTGCATTTAAATAAAGTTAATAAAGCATTTAACAAATGTTCAATCTGCATAGATTTTTTCTGACCAAAATGTAAATTTTCTATTTGAAATTTTTTAATCAAGCATTTGAATTTGTTAAAAGTGTGTACAGGAAAAACGTTGACCATATATTTTTTTAATCTTGTATTTGAAAAAATGTTAAGTTTCTACTGGAAAATGTTAGACGTGTATTACAATAATATTGTTGGCATATAAAAAATGTAGAATAAAAACAAAAAAGTAGAACCAAAAGAGAAAGAAAATAAACCAAAGGAAAAATAAAATGAAAAATAAACCGAAGAAACAAATGCAAAAAGAAACAAAAGAAAACAAAAAACTAGGAGAAAAATGAATAAAAGAAACAAAAAAAGGGTGGAGAAAACTGGCTCTTTTATCACAAGTAGGTCGTGACCTATAGTTTCATCATGAAATCGCGACAGGCCCACTGGCTAGCATCGTAGCAACTCTCCGGGAGACCTAGGATCCTTCAGCGAGAGATCCTTCAAGCCTTCAATCTCGCTTAATGCGAGACATAGTCGTCGAGCTTACCCCTGGGCAGCTTCTGCGTTATCGCGCTAACAGGCCAGCCCAAGTAGCTGCGGTCAGACATCGATGGTTGTACCCCGTTACTTTTAGCCTAGCGCGGGCCCGTTATTCTTTTTGCTTGATTTTTATCTCAAAATATCTTTTCGCTGGAAAACTGTTGGGGACCGATGTGTAATTACATTAATTGCAGATTGGTACCTGGGTTGTAAAACCTTCACAACTTTTCGCTCCCAACTCCGATCGAGGTGATTCTTAAGCCCATTTTCTCTATTTGAAGATCCTGTCCCAATGGTGTCATGGTGTTTCCACCTATTGAACATGGCACTTTGTCATTCTTCATCACAAGAAAGAAACACAAGGATGGAAAAAAGAAAAAAAAAGGTTCAACTCAGTCACACGCTCAACTTGGTCACCGGCGACCTACGCGTTGGTGATGACCATGATGTGCCATGCACACTTGGCGTCTCGGCGAGGCACACAACCATCAACCGCTCGTCGGCTAATTTGGCGTTCGAGCTTAGCAAGCGCCAACCATCCCTCCTTCCGCCTTGCCCTTGTACGCCGTTGCCTTCCCGGTAACTTGTTTCGCGCCACTCCGGATGGCGCCCCTCCTAACGTTATTCCCGCGACGAGCTCCCCGTGAACAACGCCATGAGCGGCAACCAGGAATGTGGGTAGGAACACGAAGCTGGGGTCCTGGGCCATGGTGCGAACTTATCCCGTCACGCCGGCTTCGTCGAATGACGTCACGACCCAGTTGAGCAGCCATGCCACCTAGCCTTGCCCAGGATCTCCCCGGCTGGCATGCACCAGCATGTTGCATGCACAGGACGTTGGCCTGCTCTGTGTTATACGTCGTCTCCATGCACTAGCGTGTTAGCCGTCGGACGCAACAGGGCACCCCTGTTTCTCGCTTCGAGCGAGAGAGGGGGAACCCTCGCGTCGAGGGAAGCCCCAGATGGGCCAGCCCAGTCGCGTGCAAGGGCACAACCAGTTATTTTTTGTTCTGTTTTTTGCTTTATTTTTGTACTGTTCTTTATACTTTAGAATATTACAAAAATACTCTTCAAAAACAGATTCGCAAAAATGTCGAACAGATATTTGTAAAATATATAATAAGTATTAAAAAATGTTGAACAAGTAATTGAAAATGTTCAATGGGTATTTGAAATTTTTTTAAACATCTATTTAAAAAATGTTGAACAAGTATTTAAAAAAATATTGAATAAATGTTCGGACAATGTTGAACGTGTATACAAAAACGTTGACCACTTATTAAAATAATGGTTTTGACATATGAAAAAATGTAGAGTGAAAAGGAAAAGAAAAGAGAAACAAAAAAAGAGAAGAAAAAAAATAAAAAGAACAGAAAAACAGAGAAGTGAAACAGAAAAAATGTAGAAAATAGAGTAGAAAAAAGAAAAGAAAGAAAACCAGAACGGGGAAAAGGAAAAAAACAGCTTGAGGGTGGACAACGACGGTTGTGCCCTGTTACTTTTAGCCTAGCACGGACCCGTTATTCTTTTTGATGGATTTTTATCTCAAAAATCTTTTCGTTGGAAAACTGCCGGGACCAATGTGTAATTACTTTAATTGCAGATTGGTACCTGGGGGTGTAAAACCTTCACAACTTTTCGCTCATAACTCCGATCGAGGTGATTCTTAAGCCCATGTTCTCTATTTGAAGATCATGTCCCAATGGTGTCATGGTGTTTCCACCTATTGAATATGAAACTTTGTCATTCTTCATCAAAAAGAAAAAAACAAGGACAGAAAAAAGAAGAAGAACAATGGTTCAACTCGGTCACACGCTCAACTCAGTCACCAGCAACCTGTGTGTTGGTGACGACCATGATGGCATGCGCACTCAGCGTCTCGGCAAGGCACACATCCATCAACCGCTCATCGGCCAATTGGCGTTCGAGCTTATGGCGCCTACCACCCCCCCCTTCCGCCTTGCCTTTGTACACCGTCGCCTTCCCATCCAACTTGTTCCCCGCACCACTCTAGATGGCACCCTCCCTGAAGTTATTCCCGCGGCGAGTTCCCCGTGAACAATGTCATGAGCGGCAACCAGGAATGTGGGCAAGCACACGAAGCTGGGGTCCTGGGCCATGGCTCGAATTTGTCCCTCACGCTGGCCTCGTCGAACGATGCCACAACCCAGTTGAGCAGCCATGCCACCCAGCCCTGTCCCAGGATCTCCCCGGCTGGCATGCACGAGCGTGTTGCACACACAGGGTGATGTGGACACAAACCTAGGGTAGGGTAATAGGCCTGAACTATACGTCCTACCTAAAGTCCTTGTCCTAAGAATGAAGAAGTTCAAGAATCAGAAGAAGAGATCCAGCAAAGGTGTCGAGTGAAGTCCACTCGACCTACCATCCACTCGGAGACCCCGCTTTATCTAGGTCACTCGACCATCAAACCACTCGACAATAAGAAGACCTAAAGCCGCTCCGCGCAGCAACGGTCGAGCATTTACTCAGATATTTAATGATCATTTGTAGCACTTCAATACATGTGTTACCTGTAACGCCACCTGATCTTTATGTACATTGAATCCTATGTAATGGAGGGGAGCTGGGGTCCTGGCGCACTCTATATAAGCCACCCCCCTCCTCTGGGACAGGGGTTCGCACGCCCTGTAACTCACACGCTTATAATCTAGTCGACCGCCTCCGGGCTCCGAGACGTAGGGCTGCTACTTCCTCCGAGAAGGGCCTGAACTCGTAAAATTTGCGTGTACAACTCCTCCATAGCTAAGATCTTGCCTCTACATTCCTACCCCCCTATTCTACTGTCAGACTCAGAACCATGATAGTTGGCGCCCACCGTGGGGCAGGTGTCTTAGCAACTTGTTGGAGAAGTTGCAATCTTTTCGATCCCCTCCATCATGGTTTCAGGTGGAGGTTTGGCTGAGGGCCGCGAGATATGTCTCGGTGTGCTCGTGTTCGTCGCCGACGACTCCGCTTGGCTTCAGGAGGATCCACTCGACGTCGATGCACTCCCCGTCCGTCGGGCAACGCACTTTCGCGCGTGCGTCCGCGGCGTCCTCCTGAGGCAGCCATCGACCCAGTATTGGTCTGCACCTGTGGCGTCCTCCTGCCCCGTCGCTCGCCGGTGCAAGTGCTCCGGTCGGTCAAGGCTTCAGCGGTGGGTGAGGCACGCGGTGGCTCGCCAGACGGCCATCCCCCAAGTCGCGGCGATCGAGCCCGACGAATCTCTCTATGGCCTGTTCGACCTGTCGACTGGCTCCGCAGAGACCGCATCAGAGTGCGGCAATGATGATCCGTGGCGGAGGTCACGATGGTCGATGGACCCATGATCCTCCCGGCTTCCCTCGGCCGACGGTGGCGATGGCAGAGGGATCCATCGCATGCCCATGAGGAGTACCTCCCGAGCCCCTCTCTTGAGCAAGAGGGAAGAACTTCGCCGCGGAACATGGATGCTCTTCACACTCCTATCGTTGGAGAAACCCCGAGGCCGGGCCTTGGAGGACGCCAAGGCCAATCTGGCTGGCGCACTCGTGGAAAATCTCCGGCGAGTACTCGGCAGCGTGCGTGGCAAAAGGTTCTAGAATCCGATTGGCGCCAACTTTTTCCACCTCCGACTCAGGTATATCGAACTCCGATCCAAAATCTTACAGCTGCAGCTCGAATAGCAGAGTCAATTCAGCCCTCCCAGTCAGAAGTTGGTAGAGTTTTAGTGCAGATCAGAGCTTTACTCCGAGCAGCGGGAGATCAGAATACGGCCGTGTCACAGTCATGGAATAGGATCCATAGCAGGTCCGTTGTTGTAGATACAGTCCAGTCGGCTCACAGCCCAAGATCGCCCCCGAGGCGTGAGGGACATGGTGACCGGCGTGATCGATCTGAAACCGTGGCGATATGATCACCGACTCGATCGTGATGATCGTCATCGAGTGCCCACACCTCCCCAAGGAGTGGATCATACGTGCCTCGGCGGCGGGATGATGAGCCCTCATAGTGTTGGGCGAAGGATTCGGTCGACCCAGGAGCCAAGCTTTGATGCGAGATCTATTCTCGTTCGGTGTTTGGTCGATAGGAACAGAGCTCACCGAGAAGGTCATGACAGATGTACCCACCAGCGGCGAGTGCGCGTCTCGGGGCGAGTGCTTGGCCGAGCCATCGAGACGCGGTGATTCCTCCCAACTTCAGGTTGGGGACTGGAGTCAGTAAGTTCACTGGTGAGTCCAAGCCTGATACTTGGCTTGAGGATTACCGAGTGGTTGTTCAGATTGGTGGCGGCAATGATGAAGTGGCCATGAAACACCTGCCTCTGATGTTGGAGGGCTCGGCCAGAGCATGGCTGAATCAATTAGCACCCAGCAGCATTTACACTTGGGAAGATCTTGCCCGAGTGTTTGTCAGAACGTTTGAAGGGACATGCAAACGACCAGCAGGGTTAACGAGCTGCAATCTTGTGTGCGAAGACAAATGAAACTTTGAGGATTATATCCAGAGATGGATCACCTTGCATCACACGATGGAAAAGCGTGTACGATCACCAAGCAGTTGTGCCTTCAAGGAAGGCATCAAATATCGAGAGTTGAACTTGAAGTTTGGTTGGACCGGAGACATGTCTCTGAGTCGAATGATGGAGATTTCCACCAAGTATGCTAATGGTGAAGAAGGGATCGGCTCCGGAGTGGCAAGCACAAATCAGTCGCCCATGAAACCAGAGGAGGAAACTCCGATCCGGAAGCGAAGCGCAAAGCGAGCCGGCTGCTCTGGAGAAACCTTAGCCGTGACTCCAGGAAAATCCAAAGGGAAGCCCAAGGGGCCATGGAACCCTAAGAAGATAAAAGATCAAGATGGAAATGATGTGCTAGATTTGCCATGCCACATCCACACAAAGAAAGATTTAGAGGGTAAAATCATTTATCCGAAGCTTACCACTCGGCAGTGTCGGCTCCTAATCCAGCAGTTCCGAGAGAAACAGCCCAAAGACAAGGAAAAAGAGTCAGACAAGGTTGAGGACAAGGAGGAGAGTGATGATGGTTACCCTCGCGTCAATTCCACTCTGGTGATTTTTGCTGATGTTGAGAGCTAGAGTCGACTGAAAGTGATCAATAGAGAAGTGAATATGGTCGCTCCAGTGCCACCCAGTTATTTGAAATGGTCTCAGACTGCCATCACATTCGACCAGTCCGATCATCCGACGCACATAGCCACCCCTGAGAGGCAAGCTTTGGTGGTCGATCCAGTTGTCGAAGGCACTCAACTGACTAAAGTTCTGATGGATGGTGGCGATGCTTTGAACATTACGTATGCGAGAAGCGTTGAAAGGGATGGGCATTCGATGTCGGACTTCGATGAAAGCGATATGAGTTTCCATGGAGTCATTCCAGGCAAGAAGGCTGGATCACTTGGCCAGATTGCTCTTGACGTGGTTTTCGGTGATTCCAAGAATTACCGCAAAGAAAATTTGACATTTGAAGTTGTGGATTTCCAGAGTGCTTATCACGCCATGCAGGCAGGCGGCTTATGCACGTTTATGACTCGACCATGCTATGTGTACCTCAAATTGAAGATGCACGGTACCAAAGGTGTGATCACTATCACGGCAATCAAAAGAAGGCAAAAGAGTGCTTCCAGAAGGGCTCGAAGATCACCGATGCGCAGATGGCAGTAGTGGAATTGCAGGAGTATCAGGAAAATGCAGATCCGAGTGATTTGCTGCGAGCTAAGAAGCCTGCAACGGATTCAGCATTTCAGTCGTCCGGTGAAACAAAACCGATTCATATCCACCCGACTAACCCCAATGCTGCTCCGACCCACATTTCAACAACTCTCGACTCCAAATAGGAAGAAGCGCTCATCCAGTTCCTCCATTAGAACTAGGACATCTCTGCATGGAAACCTTCTGACATGCCGGGTGTTCCCAGGGGACTGGCTGAGCATCGTTTGCGAGTCGACCCAAAGGTAAAACCGGTCAAGGAACATCTTCGACGGTCCGCCGTACAGAAGAGAAAAGCAATCGGTGAAGAAGTGGCTCGGCTCATGGCGAGATGAGTTTATTCGAGAGATTTACCACTCAGTGGTTAGCTAATGTTGTCATGGTCCCTAAGAAGGACGATTCACTTCGCATGTGCATCGACTTCAAGCATATCAATGGGGCCTGCCGAAGGATCACTTTCCTCTCCCTCGCGCCGACCGGATAGTCGATTCGATTGCGAAGTGTGAGCGTTTGTCCTTTTGGGCGCCTATTCCGGGTATCATCAGATCCGTCTGTATGGACCCGATGAAATTAAAACAGCTTTCATCACCCCATTCGGGTGCTTACGGTTATGTCACTATGCCATTGATGCGAAGAACGCTGGAGCCACATTCATGCGGATGATTGAAGTTTTACTCACTCAAGTTAGTCGGAATGTGGAGCGTACATGGATGACATTGTGGTCAAGTCATGTAAAGGTTCCGACCTCTTGGCTGACCTTGCTAAAACCTTTGCCAACCTCGGAAGATGCGATATCAAGCTTAATCCATCAAAGTGCACGTTCGGAGTTCCGGGAGGAAAGTTACTCGGTTTTCTCGTTTCTAAGCGAGGATCGATGCTAACCCGAGAAAGTTGGTGCCATACTCGAATGAAACGCATACGTATTAATGTGCATGATGTCCAGAAGCTTACTGGTTGTTTGGCCGCCCTAAGTCCATTCATTTCCAGAATCGGTGAGAAGGCGCTGCCTCTCTACCGACAGATGAAGAAGTCAGATAAGTTCGAGTGGACTCGCGAAGCTAATGCAGCGTTTGCAGAGCTAAAAGCCCTACTTTCCACCCAGCCGGTGCTTGCTGCCCCAATCATCAAAGATCCTTTACTGCTTTATATAGCAGCCACTGGACAAGTCATCAGTACAGTACTTACGGTCGAGCAAGAAGAAGAGGGAAAAGCCTATAAAGTTCAGCGCCCGGTTTATTATGTTTTTGAAGTTCTGACTCCATCGAAACAGAGATATCCGCACTATCAGAAACTTGTTTATGGGATTTACATGACCACGAAGAAGGTTGCACACTATTTCTCTGACCACTCTGTTACAGTCGTCAGCGACGCTCCATTATCAGAGATTCTGCACAACAGAGATGCAACTGGTCGAGTGGCAAAATGGGCGATTGAACTCCTTCCCTTAGATATTAAGTTTGAGGCAAAGAAAGCTACCAAGTCTCAACAATAGCTGATTTCCTCGCCTAGTGGATCGAACAACAACTGCCGACTCAAGTTCACTCGGAGCACTGGACCATGTTCTTTAGCGGTTCCAAGATCTTTGAATGGTTACAGTGCCGGGTGGTGCTAGTATCCCCCCGAGGAGACAAGCTCAGTATGTACTCCAGATTCACTTTGATTCCTCCAATAACGAAGCAGAATATGAAGCACTCTTATATGGGTTGCACATGGCCATTTCACTCGGTGTCTATCGCCTCACGGTCTATGGCGACTCAGATTTGGTAGTCAATCAAGTGAAGAGTGGGACGTCAGAAGCTCAGCCATGACTGGCTACTGCAATGCGGTGAGAAAGTTGGAAAAGAAGTTTGAGGGGTTAGAGCTCCATCATATACCCCGACTGAAAAATCAAGTAGCCGATGATTTGGCGAAGATAGGTTCCAAGAGAGAAGCCATTCCCAGCAATGTGTTTCTGGAACACATTCACACACCGTCAGTTCAAGAAGATCCTTTTACAGAAGAGCCCCGCAACCTAAGGCGCGGAGATCCGACTGAAGTCGAGATCCCGGCCGTGGTCGACCTAATCATGGAGGTTCTGGTCATCACTCCCGATTGGACAGTACCTTACATCGCGTACATCCTTAGGAAAGAAATCCCAGAAGATGAAGAAGAGGCTCGATAGATCGTCCGTCGATCCAAGGCCTTTACTATGATAAGGGGACAATTGTTCAGGGAAAGTGTGACTGGAGTCAGTCAGAAATGCATAACGCCAGAAGAAGGTCGAATGATCCTCAATGACATCCACTCGGGGACCTGTGGCCACCATGTGTCTTCTCGGGCCATAGTGGCTAAAGCATACCGATCCGGGTTTTATTGGCCACGAGCAAACGAGATGGCGAAAGTGTTGGGGAACGTAGTAATTTCAAAAAAATTCCTACGCACACGCAAGACCATGGTGATGGCATAGCAACGAGAGGGGAGAGTGTATGTCCACGTACCCTCGTAGACCGTGGCGGGCGTTATAACAACGCGGTTGATGTAGTCGTGCGTCTTCACGATCCGACCGAT